>RJWM01024270.1:0-30954 GCA_004363535.1 Dasyprocta punctata | reverse complement strand
CCTGCTCATCTTTAACCTCCAGAGAGATGCTATCTCAGGCTGCTAAGGGCCTAAGAATGGGGAGATACCAGCTCCTGTTCCATAGGGAAATCCTAAACTCAAGATTAATGGTGGATTTTCCAAAGCTATAATTGGAGTACTGTTTTTTTATCTTCCTCAGGGGTTATAGTTATCTCTATGGGTACCTAACCTCCCTCTATGATATGATACAGTGTAGAAGAAAATACGACAATGAAAGAAGAACATGGATTTATATTCTGTCTTATCCATTTTCATGGAAAATTATTTAGTATTTCTAAATTTCAACATTTTAATCCATGAAGTGAGGATAGTGCCTACCTCTCTAGAATGTCATGCAAATAACTCATATTTGGATATCAAAAGTACTGTTAGAACACAAGGTAGATGTGACCTGATATATTTAAATTCTTTTACATGTACAACAAGAATATTATTATGTTTCCTTGTCCCTAGATATGTATGCATATTTAGAAGAGATCTGCGGCAGCTGAGATCTACTTTTTCATCATCTCCTTGTTTTTATTACTAATTCATGAATGTCCTTTTAACATCAACCAGTTTTCAAAGTTAGGATTTAAGATGGAAATAGCATTTGAATAATTTGTGCTCACCTAACAAATTGTGCATGAAAAATAAAAAGGAAAGCACAACTCAAAATATAGATATAAAAGTACAATGTTGGCTTAATGGACCTTTAATAAAACCTACTCATAAAAAGTCTCATGAAAGGTACTCAGAGTGTATAGATGGTTGATTTTGTTCAAGGAAATGACTTTAAGGCTTTTGAGAAAAATGCAAACATAACAAGCCTCGGTAGCTGGGACAAATTCAATGTATTTAAGCTTTTATTCCCAGCAACTGACTTTATCAGAGGTACAATTCATACACACAGACTTAATTTTTCTTTCTAATGACTAAAGACAAGCCAAAGGTTAAAAAAAACCTTTTTATATGTCAGTTTATTTGTCCCAACCAAAAAAAAAAATCTGGGTGCACCGAAGTTATGAATTCATGCTGAGCTCTACAAGATAAAATTCAACACAAGCAAAAAGTGAAATTGCTTTTTCTTCAATAAAAACACAGTTGACTGCAGTTGTTCACTAAGAGTAACTTGAACCTATTACAAATAAGCTAGCTTGTGGCAATAAAGAGACCTCTAGCTACATTTTTAAACTTTCTACATTCATGCAAAGGAGCCACTAAGTAGACTGCCATACAGCATGCAAGATGAGAAACCTTTCCTGATTAATTCCAAGAAAGGTTAATACTGTCTACTCTTGATATTTAAATAGGTTGTGCCTCGGTTTTTACATAGATGGTTTTTCTTTGAGTAACTGCAAGTTTCTTCAATACTGAAAGCAAATGTTCTTTAGCTGCATAGGATGCTATTTTGATACCACCACTTAAATGTCTTCCAGGCACCTCAACCTCAGCAAATTCAAGTACTAACTCCTCCTGCACACCACTTAGATTTGAGACTTGTCCTTAATTTCCTATTTGTAGTTATGACGCCCAGTTGCCACAGCACAAACAGTATTTCACAAGGTCCTGTCAATAGGTTTCCAAAATCTAACTTGAATACTTCCATTTTTGTTCAGGTGGCATACTCTCTTGATCATTGTAACACCTTCTCAATTAGGTCTCATTTCTTTTCTTGCTTTTCTCCAATATATTCCCTATGCAGAAGGTAAGGTGCCTAAAAAAATACTCCAAAGAATACCATAGCACTCTACTGCTTAAAATCTTTCCGTGTCTTCCTGTCCAACTTGGAGTGAGTCCAAAAGTCCTGACCATGTTCCAGAAAGTCTTCCATAGTTTTTTCCTTCCTCTATATATTTTCACTACATCAGCACCTTAAGAAATCCAACTTCGTTTTAGTAACACATCATTGTACAAGTTGTTTCCTTTTCATGGAAAGCACTTTCTGTCATTCTTTGACTGACTGTCACTTCCTCATCTTTTAGGCCTTGCTTTTAATGTTACATTCTCAAGGAGGCATTCTTAAAGATCTGCAGAAGCAGCCATGGCCAGTGGCCCATGCAGGGCTTCTATGTGTCCATTCCTTATCTGTTCCCTTCATAACAATTCATGAAGTGTAAGTATTTTATTTGTATGTGTGCTTAATTTCCCTCACCTGTCTTCTCCATTAGAATGGAATGTTCTTGAGAGTGTTGGTATAGTGTCTTATCAATTATTTATCCTTACCACCAGACACGATGGATACACATAAACTTTGGAATGACTGATGGACTATGGACTGTAGATGAGATAGCAAATATTATTTGGTCAGTCTTCATATTCTAGAAATTCTAGTTAGCATTTCAAATACATTAGTCAATTCCTTTACAAGTAAGAATTCATAACGTTTTAAAGAACCAAAGTTTCATGTGACTACTGGGACTTTCCTGAGTAGATAATATGGACATGCATGTACCAATGTCTATAATGATCTCCTGTACTCCCCTTGAAGATCTCTATGGCTAGATATGCCTCCAGATTCCTATGTGTTCCTCATCATGTTTAATGGTTATTGCTAATGTGCATGTACTTTAAACATATTTGCTTTCATTAACAGGTTTGCAAAACATGGTAGACAACTGAATATTTTTGTGCATACACTTACAGGTAACTATGTTTATGCTTCAGCCTTAAACAACATCAGTTACTTTAAAATGTCTACAAGGGGTCAATTTTCAATCATTTTCACAATTTAGTGTTCTTGGTACCAGGAATCAAACCTAGGACTTTGCACTTGCCAGGCAGGTGCTGTGCCACTGAGCTATATCCCTGGCCCACCACTTAGTTTTTAACAAAGAAAACTTAATAGTAATTGAGATTAGACAAGTGTTCAACCAGGCCCTTCCATAAATTCTGAAGACATTTTCTTATTCTTAATTTAATGTGATCTATTGTTTCTGCCAACTGTTATATACACTTATATCTACAGATAAAGGTTCCATGCACATCTTATGAAGAATCCCCCACCCATGCAAGTCTCTCTGAAGTCATGTAAGTAGCAAGACTATATTCTTTTACTTTTGTTTAGATGGAGTCACCCAGGCTGGTCTTAAACTCCTAAGCTCAAGTCATCCTCCAGCTTCAGCCTCTCAAGCAGTTGATATTATTCCATATTCCACCTCATCTGGCTGGGATTGTATACTTGAGATTGCTGAATTAGATGATGATATATGAGTGTGCACTATCCAGTGGATGGCATTAATATTCTAAAAATAGAGGGTATAGCCAGGCAGAAAAGATGTAGTAAAAAAGGAAAGAATATATAATTAAGAAGGTAATTGAGAGGTTTGTGAGAGAGTTACTATCACGCAAGAAGCATAGGCTTCCCCACTATGAAGGAATAGAAATTATTAATGCCGTTTAAGAGCTCTGAAAGCTAAAGACAAGCAGAATCCAATCTAGTAGTGAAAGATGTTTGCTGCAACCCTAGCAGGAGCACAGATAGATGGAATGGGATCTGAAATCCAAGAGAAACCAGACTTAGCTGAAGGGAAAAGAATCTGAGTTCCTGATACTAAAAACAGACAATAAAGAGCACACAAACCACCCTTGGAACACAAGCAGAATCATCCTGGAAACAAATGCATTTCAGGTCATCTGTTCAGTTCAAACATCACTGGTAAGTAACCAACTTACATTATTTCTATGGGTCAAATTATTCTCTTCATGGGTAGACTTTTCATCAATGGAAAGTTCAAAATTAAATATAAAAATGAAATAAATACATGGTATTATTACTTTAGTATGAAGATTAAAATACTTGATTTTAAAAATAGTTGCAATGTGAGAAAGTTTAGTAGTGCTAGAAAATGTGACAGATAACCATGAAATCAAGATTAAAAGGTAAAATTGATTTTAAGTATCTGATTTTAAATTTAAAGTTGTGATAAATAAGTAGTTACATATCAGTGGTCTGAATTAGATTCTACACAGTAGGCCAGTCTGAGGAATTCTGTAGGAGGTTAGCTTGAGAAGGAAAGTGGTAAAATGAGAATTAATCTGTTATGGATTGGTAAGAACACTGGACCAGATCTAAAAGATTATTTTTCAGCTAAGTTGTGAAGTAGAAAGAGCTTTAACATGGAAGAAGTTTTGGAAATGGAAATAAAGGATTGGATCCATGAAAAATTTAAAGATTTGACTATATTTCCTATTGTCAATCCTTATACAAAAGGATAAGAAAAGTGATATCAATTAGGAATCCAAGTTATACACTTGAACTTATTGGTATAAAATCAGGGTTGTGTAAGGAAACTGAGAATACAAAGAAATCTTTGGAGAAAAATAGTAGTTTAAATGTCAGTTGTATATAATTGATAAAGTTATAAGACTCAAAGTAAGCACAATGACCTTTTTATGCCCAGAAGAGCAAAGGATGTTTTCATTTGTCACTTTTAAAAGCAACATTATTATGAAAAGAAAATATTCTTTGATGATAACCTTCAACATACTTTGGAGAGAACATATCAGAATGAAATGCAAAACATAAATCAGGTATAAACAAGCAAAAGGACAAAGAAATTTCATTTGTGTTAATTATCATTCTTTACCCCTCTTCCAGCATTTTTCTTGTTCTATTATTTTCATTAGGTGGCAGTAATGCCAGGTTTCCCCTTCATACTTATCCTTGCCACCAATTCCTTTTTCCTTCTCCCTATTCAGTTTAAAATGAAGTATTAGCTGGGCATGGTGGTGCACGTCTGTAATCTTAGCACTTGGGAGGTTGAGGTAGGGGACCACCACAAACTCGAGGCCAGCCTGACCTACACAGTGAGACTCTGTCTTAAAGAGCAAAACAAAACAAAAAACCCTGGTTATTCATTAAGATACTCTCATTATTCTCATTCATATCAACATTTCTTCTCTCAGACTATAACCCTTGGAGTAAACATGAATCACTACAGATTGTCAAATAAATAGGATTTTTATGGGTAACAGTTGCCACTAAAGTTAACAAAACCTCTATTACTGAGAGATAAGACCAGGATTTGGATAAAGCCAAGTAGACAGAAATGGAATTTTCCCAATGAGGAGTTAATGAATCTGATATGGAGAAGATTCCTTACTACTTTACAATTATATACTCCTTGTAGATATCTTCACAAAAGAGTTAAAGACATGATACCACAGCAATGTGTGCATGCACATGTTCAGAATACCACAATTCACAACAGCTAAATCTTGGAAACAGCCTGTATGTCCATCAACAGATGAACAGAAAATAAAAATGATATTTACATACAATGCAATACTACTCTGCCATAAAGTAAGCTTGAATCATTTGTATGAAAATGAATGCACCCCCGAGACTATAATATTAAGTGAAGTAAATCAGACACAAAAGTTTAAATATTGATGGTTTGTCTTATACAAAAAACTCAACATATAAATATAGTGGGAAATACAAGACAAGTAATAGAGAAACAAGTTATTGTTATCCAGCATGGGTAATGTATCTAAAAGTATAACTTGATTTAGAATAATTGTCTTACATGTTTTATATGGTTTTTGGTCAGTTGTTAATCTGTATATATGATAATTAACTTTATAATGACTTACAAGATAAATATATAAATCTGCTGCTGGAAAAAAAAAGGAAGGTGGAGGGGAAGGGGACAAAGGATTGAACAGTGCTGTGTACCTATGCCAATTCTCTGCATTATGTAATACAAACATGTACTAGTAAACATTTTAAAAAGAGGGCAAAAAAGTAATATCTGAATGTAGAACAAATGTACAAAAGAGTGGATCTATGGATTTCGTGAGTGTTTTATTCAATGCATCAAAGGAATTAAAATTAGTATTCACTTACTTTCCATGGATTTCAGATGTTGTCCCCATCCCTGTGGCCAACAGCACATGTGTGAGTAGTTACTTCAGGAACTGAGGCAATAAAGAACTGTGGAGATACAGATGGTTCAATTGTGAGGCAGTTAGAGAGGAGTCTAGGATTACTTCAGGATTCTATTTTCCTCACGTATGGTAAATAAAAACCCAAAGTGCATTCTACACTCTACTGTCAGCTTTCCTTGCTATATCATTGCTCTACATATTTCCTGTCATGTAACCTTACCAGCATTTTCCAGAATCTTCTACGCTATTCCCTTTCACTTGGTCCTTGATCCTTGCATTGGTTGCACATAGCAAAGAGGATGCTTCTATTTCTCATCAACTCTTATCTATTTCTTCAGCCATAGCTTGTTTCTGAGGACATGGCCACATGCTACGCAGGCAGGGAGGTGTCCACTTTTTTGCACTAATTGCCAGCTCATCTCTGTCACACACTCTCAATCTCTTTTACTCAGCCCTGCTCCTGACTGTAAACTTCCAAAGGGTGGAGAATATTTTAGATCTTTAATCTACACGGGTTCTGAAATTAAATCCTAAAACTAAAAGAATTTTTTAAAAAAGATGAATTAATCAATGTAATACACAACCCCTCTGAACTCCTCAATAACTCACACACACATGCACACACCTCTCTGTTGTGGAAATTTTTCATTTTGACTTTTTATATTATTGATATTTTTGCATATGTTAAAACTTTAAGGACAATTTGAATATGGTTCTCTTGCAATCGAAGCTGGTAATACAAGACAGAGTTGAACAGGTGGATCAATAGATATTCAAACAATGAGCAGGATAAGCTTACTAATGGGCAATGTGAATAGAAGATCATTCTGAATTTGAGGGAAAATTAAGTATTTTTCAAGAAA
This sequence comes from Dasyprocta punctata, assembly GCA_004363535.1. Classification (NCBI taxonomy): domain Eukaryota; kingdom Metazoa; phylum Chordata; class Mammalia; order Rodentia; family Dasyproctidae; genus Dasyprocta; species Dasyprocta punctata. The sequence goes on along the minus strand of RJWM01024270.1, from coordinate 24,199 downwards.
TTCAGTCCCATTACAAATGTATCCATAATTTGAACAAAGTTAACCTACTTAGATTGATACATATTTTATAGAGAATATACTTGGTCACTTGTTAAAGAGGAAAATTAATCACTGTTTTTATATAATCAATGCTTCAAAAGTACTTGAGCATACTTAAAAGCAGTTGGTTTTTCTAAGCAGATTAATTCTGCTGTAAATTTTTATAGTAAGTTCTGTATAAAGCACACAGCTACATTTTCATCACATCCTCTTCATACCACAAATTCTGCTTTATTAGAATCCACATTGATGAGGCTTCTTTGTTTCTTGATGTCTCGTTGCTGTTAACAGAACACCAACAGGAGTCTGTGGCCATGATCACACACTCATTGGTGTGTGAGTCTTACCTTGCGCCACACCGCCTCCTCCACACTGAGTCAGAGGAACAGAACTTTCATAAGGTGGCATCACTCAGTGCACCCTTTCCCGTTACCCCTGTAGATTTCCCTTGCACTTAGTCCACTCTTTCTTTTTGCATCTCCAAACTGTTAGCTCTCCTGGTTCTTTGTTCCTGTTAAACTTTTCCTTCGTTCATTTTTCATTTTCTTCCTTCCAAGCATACCTTGTGTTGTTCTTCACAGCTCCTAATTCTGTCTCGTTTATGATCTATGTATACTTACACACTGGACTACTCCTTCACCCAGTGCAGCTGAGCAGTGGAACTTCCTGTCAATTCTGTAACTCTTCAACCAGTGATGGGATGAGAACAAACTAGCCACTAGAGTATGGGGAAATTTAGTGAGAATGTAATTCAGGATGATAAAGTGGGACTGCTTTGTAAAGAAAAAATGCTGCATAATAATTCTCATTGTTCTTTGCCAACCTTTTAATGAACATTGAACACAAGTTGATATTGTCTGCATTCAATTAAGATATAAAGTTGTGTAAATCAAAGTCACTTCATCTGGCAAGGAGCTATGGTTTAATGAGGAAGATTCTGCTCATGGATAATTACCACATGAGTATCAAGTCCTCCAGTGTCCACAGGATCCAGAGGAGGCAACAACTACAGCAGAGAAGTGGGTTTTCAACTGCACAGTAACGTTTGAGAATTCATCAAACAAATTCAGAGCAGTTGTCTCCAGAAAAAGGAACAGCTTTTGTTGAGAAATGGAGGTAGGAGGAGCATAAAATGTTGACAAAGGCACAATTGGACTGTCATCTGAAGAGTAGCATATTTAAGGGTGGCAGAAAATGAGGCAAAAAGAAAAAAAAAGCATTTTGCATAGGATCCTGGGTTCCATCCTACACCTCTGAATGTCATATTGGGTATAATGGAAAGTCTTTTAAGAGGTTCACACAATTTAGATTTTTAAAATGTAACAAATAGCTAAATTAAACCTGTGCATTGCTGGGAGTTCACAAAGGGCCTAGGGTATGAGTGAAAAAAATGTAAAACATTTTGTTAGTGGGGTGTATGAATGATGGGGTTGTTGATAAGGAGGACCTTAGGACAGAATGCATCTCAGGAAGTGGCTAAAACAAATTTACCAAGTTTGACACAGTGGTTATTTTCTTAATTGGAGAGGATTCAGAGTGCAACATTAGCAATACATTTCATATTAAAATTAACTTCTATCCCAGCCAACTAGATAAAGGGCAAAATCATAACAGGAGAAGGAGCAGAACAAATTAACTGAATGGATTATTTAAAAACATTATAAACACACTAGGGCATTGGTATCTAAGCAGGGTCTAAGAGAGAGAAACAATGTCCCTTTCTCTGTTGAAAACCTCAGAATAGGGTGATATTCCCATGGAGGTTCAGGGTGTGACGTTAAGTGAAAGACTGTGCCCAGGAGCAGGAGGCAAAGTGCTGTCACCCTAAGAGTATGACACAGCACCAGCAAGGACCCACCATCCCAGAAGAAAAGAGTTCCTGAAGTAGGCAGAGGCTAAGAGAAAAGAGCCCATTGAAGAGAACTGGCTTTTCCAAACTCTTGAGGGCCCCAGACTTGGCAGGGTTCCGGGAGTTATGGCACTAGCACACAGTAGAATGTGCTAAGGTTATTTGAGGATGATGCCATTTGCATCCATGAAGAAGAGAACTTCTTAGGGGAAAATTTAGGCTACAGCAAGCACATTTAGCTAGTGGTACAGAGAAGACAATATGGATGCAGAAAGCATTTGGGAGGGCGTTAAAACATTCTTGAGTAAAGGGTGATGAGGACAGCCACAGACTGAGAACAGGGTTGTGGGGCATAACTAAGGGTTGCATAAGGCAGAAACACACACTTCTTTTTGGCCATCTGAAGGAAACTTTGATGAGTCTTTTTTGGCATTTGCTACTGGCTGGCAGTGTGAGACATAATGATCAAAAGTATATGAAGGTGACCACTGATTTTTATTTGCAGTTGCTTAACAGAAATTTAGCTGAGATGAATAGAGGAAAAGGAGCTTCTCCCCATATGAAGGGCTGCTTCAAAACTCAGTTTCCCACTGGAAAACTAGTTTCCTCCTTCCAGAAGTGCCACACTTCCCATCAGCCCCAAGAGTACCAGGCACTGGGCAGCTGGTTTCCCAAATCATTCTTGCAAACAGCCAACTTGCCACCAAAGTGTGTCTCTTCCCCATCCTGCATTGAAAAAATTACTCTTGCAATCCCAGCATTGCAAAAATAAAAGTGGGAAAGGATAGGAAAATAAACTGTCATGCACACTTAGCAAAGCATCCTAGGATTGAAAAAAAAAAAAAAAAGATGGGAGAGAGAACAATGCAGGGGCCATGCCTTCTTCTTCTTTTTTTTTTTTCTTTTCTCACTACATTATAACTTTATCAGTTTCTTCTGTCCCCAGTTAAATCCATTTCTTACCCCTGGTATGTGCTATGCTGTAGAAATAGTCCCAGACTCTAGAATATGACAGATGAAAGGGATTAAGGGGCCCATCTACAATGGTGCAGAGTAGTCTTATGAATGATTCAGTTGAAGTTGGCATATCCTCAAGATATAAATTGTAGCAATAGCATACCACATGATTAGGACTGTGGTTAGACCAGGGACTCACAAAATGACCAAAAGTCACCCACAAATTGACTATTAAATTGACAACATTATAGAATAAAAGTTTCTAAGAGTTCCCACAGCAATCAGGATGCGCCTTGATAAAGTACATCACATTGATTAATGTGCCCAAAGTTCTCTGGATCTGTATCTATATAAAAAGTCATTTTCCTATTCAATTTGTAGTAACCATAGGTTTTCTAATGAAAGCAGAGTCAAAAGTCAAACAAATTTGCTGACTCAGGTAATCAGGTAATCCAAAAAGTAATTAAATTATAGATATTAATGGATTGCCACTTTCTTAGTGTATTTTCATATATCCTTTGATTTGCTAAGTTGGACTAGCTGAATGTTCTATTAGGAAGTGAGCAGCAAAGATGTCTTAGTGCAAGCTCAATATCATCTTTGGTTCAAAAGAGGATACAGTTCCAAAAGAGAAAGCACAGACAGAAATATTTCAAGTAGCGATGTTGACCGAGTCACCACCAATATCGGAAAATTGCCTCTTTGAATCTACAAATTTAGTTCGATCTGCATTTTATTCATAATTCTAAGCTTCTGTGTCTTATGCAGTCTTTCCAGCCATTTATTCCACAGTTATAATAAACCCAGAGTGGCTGAATGATGACTTGTAACTTTCGTGTATGCTTTAAAGTGATGTAATTATGGGATCTATGTTAATATTTAAAAAAAGCACTGCACCAAAGTGTTTATTTGAATTCCATAGTGCAGTGACAGGCAGCTTGGTCTTGGGAAGCCAAAGTATTCAGCATCTGCATAAACTCATCTGACTAAAACTGAATTTTAAATGTCTACTTTAAGTGAGGCAGATGAGGAAGTCAGAACCAATGATAATCTAAATGTCCACCAAGATTTTATTTCAATTGACGATGCACAAATTATCTTGCAGGGTAAATTCTGAGGTCATTTGTTTACTCCTCACAGCATCAAAACGATCTTTTCAGTTGGGATCAGGAAAAATGTGACATTTTCTTGTCATTTCATCCCATCTCACTTCTAATTTTATATGTGTGTGGGGAATAATTTGTTCTTGGTCCCTTTGATGTACTCATTTTTATTTTTATTTTTTATTTATTTACTTTATTTTATTTTATTTTTTTTTGTGGCACTGGGGATTGAACTCACAACTTCACGCCTGTTAGACAGGTGCTTAAGTCACTGAGCCAAACTCCTGGCCATGGTTTTTTGAGGCAGGGTCACACTGTGTAACTCAGGCTGGGCTTGCGTTCGCTTTGTAGCCCAAGCTGGCCTTGAACTCACAACGCTCCTTCCCTAGCCTCCTGAGTGCTGGGATTAAAGGTGTGTGCCACCATGCCTGGCTATTTAATGTGCTCATTTTTAAATAACGTGGTAGGAAGAGATAGGTGGAGAAAGGAGAGGACCTCATTTCTCCTATATGTTCCCTTTAGTCTTCAAACAGCAGCTTCTCTATGTCCCAAGTCAGAATCTACTGTTGCCAACAGAATTTTGTTATTCCAGAAAAAAAAAGGCTGCTTATCATATTTTCATGTAGTAAAAGGAAAAGAACAGGACTAAGCACTTGGAATGCACAGTACATTTTTTTTTAAAAAACCCTTTAATTTCTTTTAAAATGGAAGCTTTTTCATAAAAATCCTTTATTTAGATCAATCCTATGGTGTAGTCAGAAATCTATGAAGGAAAGAAACTGAAAGAGTAAATAAGAGCCAAAAGGTACAATCAATATAGTGAAAGGGAAACAAACTCCTCAAAAGGAAAGAACAACTGGGATGGGGAAAAAAGAGAAAAGAAGAAAGGGGGAAAATACATATATATACACAAGACAGCTAAGATAATTGTACTACTAATTCTATTAGTTCATTGAAAGAAACTGTGAGTGCTTATATTGTCTGATCTGTTTTGCATGCCTGTATCTTGTAATCTGAGAAACTATTTTGAAGATAACAATATGCAATATAGTGACCGTTGTTGATTTCCTATCATCTTGTTTTGAAGTTCTATATCATTTTTGTTTGGTTTTCTTTTAATCTCTTGAAAATAAAAAAAAAAAGACATCTATGAAGGCAACCAGACATGTAAAGAAAGTTGAACTCATGTCAGGATCCTTAAAGGTATGTAATTCTTTCTTTCATTGTGGCACCAGGGATCGAACTCACAGTCTCACACCTGTCAGGCTGGCGCATAAGCCACTGAGCCAAACTCCCGGCAAAGGTATGTAATTCTAACTGCATGGTATGGCAAGGTACGGTCTTTCATAGGCCTTCACAGAATTTGAAGAGAAGCCCAGTTTTCCAGATGTGCCCACCAGCTGGCCACGAGGCCCTGCACAGAAGTTCTATATGTGAACCTGTGAGAGCTCATGCTGGTAGAGAATGAAGTCTGCACTCTTGTGCCTTTCTAACCTGGCAGAAGCACTATCTCCTATAATTCTCCTCTGAGATCAGTCCAGCCACCATATTCTCCTCACTGTCCCTGGATTACAGTTTTCTCTTGCAGTGTTTTGTTACTTTTGCCTGTCGTTTCCTCTGCCTGGAACATCTATGGCCTCTCTGAAAAATTGTACTCACAATTTTGGGTCCAGATCAGGATATAAGCAGAATTAATTGTTCCTCCAAAATATTCTCACTTTCTTTAGTCTGTCTCAATCTCCCTCTCTCGTTTCTCTCCCATCTTTCTACACACACACACACACGTAATCCCCAATACTTCGCACTAAAAGTATTCGACAATATTGGGTATCTGCGGTACTGCTAAAACCAACATAGACTGCACGACTCAGAAGAAACTGTCTATGCACACCACATCCCACCCCCTAGCAGATTCACAGGAGTCCTGGTTTGTGTTTCTCTCCTTAGAAGTACAGGGGAATCCACCAGATGGCCGGAGGATGGTGATGTGTGTTACATGGTCTCCCGTAATCAGATAAGAAGCTTTTCCACAGGTTTTTCCTAGATAATCCCATCTGTTCTTGGCTTTGGTTGAGACGGCTAAGGGTAAAGACCCTTAAGCTTCCTGGGTGCTCTTGGTGTAGAGAGTATCTGTAAATCACACTCAATCTCTTTAAAGAGGCTTTTGTGTGACTCAATAATCTTACTGTGAATACTTTCCCAAGTCTTAGTAAAAGGTTGTACAGGCATGTCCTCAGCTTTTCCTTTGTAGTACGATTTTCAGATGATATATCTCTTCATTTTAGTGTATTTTATGTTCTGCACAAGCTGAAAATTTCCCAAATCACCACTCTTGGTTTTTGTTTTGTTTTGTTTTCTTTGCCCCTAGTTTAAGATCCCATTGCATTTTATTGTAAGCAACAAGAAAAAGCCAGGGTGTATATTTAAATCTAAAATTGTTCAGAACCATCATATCTTGTTTCCTTTTTCTTTTCTTATTCTTTTCTTCTTGCATTTTACTATAAGTAGCAAGAAGAAACCAGGCTGTGTCCTCAACACTTATTTAGAAATCTCCACACATATTCAACCAACTTCATCCTTTACAACAGCTGCTTTCCATATAACAGTTGGACTCAATTCTGTGAAGTTTTCTGCCACTATATATCAAGGATCTCCTTTCTTTTCTTGAGTTTGTACAAACAATTTCTTTTTTTTTTTTTGAGTTCTTACCAAGAACTTTAAAAGTTCTTGCCTTTAAAAGTCATATTGCCATTAATGAGTCTCTTTACAATGAGATGGTATATCTCTTCATTTTAGTGTATTTTATGTTCTGCATAATTTGTTTTCTCAACCCTGCAGCTCACTTACTTCTGAATCCTTACCAGGAGAGCTATTAACACCTATATTTCTACTAACCTGTTAGATGAAAGCTAGGCTTTTTCTATCATGCGCCTCAAAAGTTGTTATAACTTGTGTCTAGATGCCCCACCCCCCGAGCCTCATGTGGTCATATGTGGGACTTTTTCAGAGGTGGTTGGATCTAGAGTGGATCATGATTAAATCATGGTGCAATGCTTGGTTAAGGGTGTGGGATTACAAAGTCAGTCCACTTACTGGTTTGGCACTGGCCTAATCCCAGTGGTCTAGATAGAATATAAGAGGTACAGAAAGAAGCCACTAATATCCCTTCCTGCTCTCACCTGACTGCTTGCTGTGGCCTATTTCTCCTCTGCCATTCCACCCTGTCTTGGAGCCACAACTATGAACTGAAACAGTTACAAATGGTAAGCCAAATAAGCCTTTCCTCCTTTAGCTTTGTGTGTCAGGTATTTTGTTTCAACAATGAGAAAAGTAACTCACACAAAAGTCTTCTACCTTCTTCCCACTTTGTTACAACAGCATACTGCTTCTAGTTACAAAATCTTTTTTAGTGTTTGTCTATTGCTGCCATACCAAATTATCACAAATTTAGTAGCTTGAAACAAGCATACATTTTTTACAGTAAAGTTTTATAGGTCAAAAGTCCCATTTAAGTTTCACAGGCCTAAAATCAAGCTGTTCCTTTCTGGAAGCCTTATAGGAGTATCTATTTCCTTGTATTTTCCATGTTTTAGAGGCCACCCATATTCCTTGTGTACAAGTCAGTGCTTACTAGAGAAACATACTTAAAGCAAGATCTACAAAAGTACAAGAATTTACAAGATTGGCTTTCAATGGCCACCCACAGAGTAAGGTGAGGAAAAATGTAGAAAGGACTGTGGGGTTGAGGGAGAAAGAAGAAAAAAAGAGAAGGAGGAGAAAGGAAAGCAGAGAAGTTTACAAAGGCTCTTTTCGGACCAGCCTCCCCACTCTCAAACATTTTCTCATGTTTAGCTGAAACATCTATAAAAATACTGTGTTCTTTTTTGCCTTGGAAGCATGTATAAGCATGTAATATATTTCCAAGTCCAATAAAAAACACAGTAAAAATCAAAATATTTATAATCTTTAAACTCTAGTTGTCATTTTAAAATAAATAGATATGGCTACATGAGATTTAGGTCTCTGGTTCTGAAAATTCAGCTTCTACTGTAAATAGAATGTGGAAAATACATTAAAGAAATTCCTGGTTTTCAGTAGAAAGACCATTAGAAACAGTATCAAACGCTTTTTTAAAAACCCACTAACACATTACCTAACTTCATGTAAGCTACTTAACATCTCTGGTTTTCATTTATGTTAACTGATAAGCAAAGTGATTGGTCTAAAAGTAATTTGAAGCTGCTACAAGCTCAAACATTTTATCATTCTCTGGATAAGGAACTCTTACTACAGTGGGTTCTATAAATAAAAGAATTTTGAAATACAGCCAAGCAACGTGAAATTGAAAGTAGGACTTCAAGTTATTTGCTTGTTAACTGTGGGTTTTTAATGTGGTAAGATATGGAATGGGACTTTTAACTGTCTTAGGATGTTATTTAAAACTTTTAAGATAGGAAAACTACATGATAATGTCTGAAAATTCCAAAGAGAGAAACTAAATGAGTCTCTGCAGGCTTCTGTGAAATGTCCAGTGACCATCACAAAGAGCTAGCATAAGGCAGCACAAGAGATCCATTACAGAAAGGGTGCTTCACAAAGGGAGTTTCACAGCTGAGAACGGTGGAATTTAACTATGCCATCCAGGGCTTTCAGTTCCCTGCCACCCACTCAGGGGAATGGGGTCCAAAAGAGCTCCTCACAGGCAGTAGAGTCATGCTCTGGAAGAGAAGTGCTCCTCACAGACTCCGTGCCTGCACCGTAGTACTGGAGCTGTGCAAACATGACAGCCTGCCTTGTTCTGCTACTGGAGAAAACAAACACAAAGTTCTTGGCCGAGCTCAAGGCATCTCTGAAGTTCTTGGAGAAGGGAAGCAAGTAAAGTGATCAGAGCAAACCTTCCGAGTCAGGTATGAGGACAACAATGGAGGAAACTGTACTTCTATGCGTGGTTTGGGAAAACAAGAGTTTCGCAGCAATTGACTCAATGCTAAAGAAGGCATCTAGATTATGACAGGCAGAAAGGACCTTTCCAAACATGCAGGTGCATTAACTGGGAGAGAAGGAGCCGAGGAGGGTGCCTCTGAGCTGAGCTGGAGCCTATCTGACCCTATTAGGGACTTGGTACCATGAGTGGCTCTGTGGGAACAATATCCCATTTGGTAAGCATCACTAAAAGCTAGCATTTAAATTCTTTCCACAACAGAGAATACCTGCCAGCTGAGATAGTTGAGAAACAGAATGGTCACTAACTCCAAACACAGACCTTCTTTTGAATGAGTGGAGTGGAAGCTACACCAGGAGAGAGGGGAACAAACTGTGCACCCCATCATTCTCAACCTTAGGTCACATTTGGTGGAGAGGAAGAAGCTTGGGATTAGATAAATACTTTATAACTTCCTATTTAAATTGCACTGAATTATGGTTAACACTTAACTGGTCTTCTATTCAATGATCCCTGGAAAAGTCCAGAGTCTGCTTGGGATACCATCCAAATTCAATGAAAGACAGGATATACTTAAAGAATGTAGACAGGAAATAAAACAACATTACCTCGTTTCACCCTATGAAGTTTGCCCATCCAATACATCAGTTTTGGGACTGCACTTGAATCTTTTTCCTCTCTTATGCTTATTTATTTAGTTTTGAGGGTATAGGGCGCAAGGGGATTTATTTCTATTTATGTGTTAAAACTTCCATTCAAGAATAAGACAACGGAATGTCGATGGATGGACATTTTCTCCACAATTCCCATGAGCTTCAAGAAAGGAAAACAAGTTGGACAGAAAAGTCTCCTTCCCTTGATAAACAATCAGGAGGATGATGGAGCATTTCTAAAAATGGATTATATGTGTCTCAATTGGCATATTACAGAATTTTATTACAGAATGACATTACAGAATGAGACAAAGAATGACTGTACAAACCTTGTTTGGTTTAAATTTATTTTAGTAAAAGAAAAACTGGTATTTTGGTATGATGAAGGAACACTGCAAAACGTCTTATTTTATAGTGCTTGATTTAGAAGCAAGGAGGAATTGTGTTACAATACATATTGCTTAGCCTGGATACATGTCAAATCAGACTTTTGCCTGAATGTATAAAGATTTATTTATAATAACTATAGAATTTTTATATAAAAATTTTACCCAGCAATTCACCTCGTCTTTAAATATAGCTATGGTTATAAAGCCATTCTTTCTCTCTCTGAGCTTCAGGCCTTGTTGTAAATCGCTATGCATGAGAAAATTCATTTCCACTGTGCAAAGGCAAACACCCAACTGATGACACAAGGGCAGCAGTGAAGGCTGGGTCCGGAATGCATGAAGGTCCACCTAGAGCACTTCTTGCTGTCCCTTCACAGGGCTTTGCAGGGACACCTCATCCCCTTGAGAAACTCCCTGCAGGGAACTCAGGATGGACACAGCAATGAAGAGAGTGGAAGTCCTCAGGACTCAGAGGAGATCATGAGGGGAGATGGACAAAGGAGGGGGGCTGGTGTGCTTACCTGCTTTTCAGCCTAGACTGTGGTATCGCTAGTGAAGGTCACCATTAGTCTACTTTATCCTCCTTATTCTTGGCAAGGAAACCAGTATCCAAAGGGAAATAGTGGTATTTCTTAGTATATCCCTTCAGCCTCAGTATTTTACATCTGGGTACTTCAAGTGTACACAGGAAAGAAAAACTGACAACAAAATGGAATGACATGACTGATACTTCACCTAATATCGCTGAGCCTCAGTGTTAAATCATTGTCCTCCAATGTCTCTTTTAGCTCTGATTTTTTAAATTTCAATGAGATTGGCTAAAGGGAACATAACCAGAATGTTAGAATAACACATTTGTGCAGGAAATAAGACTTTCCAAGAACTATGACACAGGATTATGGAAGATAGTTAATAAAATAATAGAATTTAAATTGTAATTATGATTATCATAATTATATATCCATAGTATGTAAATTTAGTCAATGAATCCTGAGTAAATTTAGGTTACAAAGCTGGGTATGATGACAAATGCTGTAATCCTAGCACTCGGGAGCCTGAGGCAGGGAGATTGCTGTGAGTTCGAGACCAACCTGCGCTACAAAATGAGCTCAAAGCCAGCTTGAACTGCATAGCAAGACTCTGTATCAAAAAGACCAAAAAAAAAAAAAACCCCCAAAATATTTAGATTACAGAAATAATTATGTGTTGTCAATCAGAGAACAATAATATAGTACAATTTATATAAAATTTATATATAAAGTATTATAATTATGTGTTCTTATATAATTCAGAATTATATTTCATTATAATTGTTATTATAATTACATATAATATAGAATAATATAGCTACAGTTTATGTATTATTAAAAGTTTCAAGTCTTTCAGGTCTGTGTATATATGTGTGTGTACATTAAATAAAATATATATTCTTGGTACGTAGATAAAAAGATATTCTTTGGATTTTAGTCGGAAGTAAGAGATATTACAAGAGAGCACCAAATGAAAAAAGAGTAGAGATAAGGATTTGATCATGGATTTCAAATATTCCAAAATGAATTATAGGCAAATCTGATATGTGGTATTTAGATGACCTGTCCTAGACTGTATTGCCTTTCTCCCAAAATACAGCTTCATCTGCCTAGATGAAAATGAAGTCGAACTAATAAGAATTTCCAGAAAATAGAATTATAGTAAGTCCAGTGAATGAGCAGGACACTTTCAGATGAAGAGCAGACGCTCAGTGAAATGCTGAACAGTTGCCTAATACAGCAATGAAGAGATGGAACTAAAAAACACAAGCAGGCACACAATTATTGATACTTCTAACACATCAGGGCAAAATGTGCCACCAGTCTGTTGCTTTGGTCTGTCCATTAGCTGTACCCATCCTGCTCCTTTTTTCTTTTGTCTCTTCAGAGCCTTACGAACTGTCAAAGTCACAATTGTCCTGCTATGAAAACCAGCAGACACTTCAAGCAGTGGCTAAGAAACATCAAACCCAACTTGATTAATATCTCAATATTGTGGAATTCAGAATAACAGATAATGTGTAAGCTACTTTTCTATGGGGATTCCTTTTTGTTCTGAATTTTCATCTCAGTTCTACTCTAACAATAGATCTACATCTTGCTGCTTCTCTTACTACTTTGACTCTTTATTACTGATTCCAGCAATTGTCTCCATAAGGCATTTTACTTATCATCCCCAGTCACTATCATCTGAGAAATAGTATTTGTAGATAATCTCTAAAATTCCTATTCAGTCTAAGTGTTGCAGTAACTTATAATTTACGGAAGGGCTGGACTCTCTGGAATGATCCATACCACCATGGAAGAACTAAAGATGGTTGGGGTGTGAGTGGGTCAGATATAAAGGTGAAATTCTCAGGAGAAAATAGTTCATTAACAGGTTAATTTCAAAGCAAAACAGGCTTGAGTCCAACAGTGGCAGTACAAGTGAGAACAGATGAGTTTTCCTCTTGTTGCACACTTTAAAGTAATGAATATTAGAATTGGCATGAGGAATTTTGGATGTTTTGATTAAGAAGTTAAGTCCCTGGAGCCAAAATTACCTTGGAAGAGAATTGCCTAACTGAAAGTGAATTAAAAAGGGGTGCTGCAATAAAAACCACAGGCCAGATACTGTGAGTTTTGTAAAACATGTAGCTAAGCTTGAGACACTGCACAGATGGTTTCCTGAAAAATAAAGCCAGATCAACCAATTTCTCAATTTATACAGTACACACAAATTTTTATTTTTATTTATCTGAGATCTCAAGGGGTATGACTCAAAAGCAGAAAGTTATAGTAGCAGTAGGAAGAGAGGTGAAGTAACCGAAGGAAGTGGCAGAAGAGGATTTGGGAAGAAGTCACAAGAATATCACTGCTAAAATGACCTTTCTGAAAAGCATCTGCTGGTCTCAAAGGGTTTTAACATGAATCTAGAATTTGGAATTTATTCCATAAGCATTTTATTATACAATGACCAAAGTGTTTTAATAAGCACTGTCTTAGTTACTTTTCTCATTGCTGAGACAAAATATCCAATACCCACAAGTTAAGGGAGGAAAGATTTATTTAGCTCACAGTTTGTAGAGGTTGCAGTCCACAGTCAGCTGGCTTCAAGACACCGTGGCCTGGAGGAGGGGGCAACAGTTCATGGTGGTGTAAAAGAGCAAAAAAACAGGACAGCAAAAGGAGAGAACAAGCCTCTTTCTGCCCCTTTTATCTGATTCAGACAGCTGGGATTAGGGTGGTGATAATCCAATCAGTGGACTGATCCACAATCACCCAGCATTAATCCCAGCATTGCACTATGAATCAGTCTCCAACTCTAGATTCAGCTACCTCCGAAAAAGTCTGCCCCCAGGGACTACATGAAGCTTTGGGGGGATGTCTAGACATAAACCATAACAGGTACCCTCTACTGTTTCTTTTTTTCCGTGTGTGTGTGTGTGTGTGTGTGTGTGTACTGGACTCAATTGTGATCACTAACGTTCATGTGTGATATTCACACACATGCATGCTTTAATATTTTAACAGTTTCAGTGTAGTGAGCTTTAAATAGTTGAACTAGCTAGTGTTATGATTTCAATATTTAGACACATGCATTTTTTAACATTTCTAGAATTTATTTCTAGGCCTATGTTAACAGTTTACCAGACACTGTAATTCTTGAGGATCTTGGGTCTCTGAATCCATAACAATATGTGGTCACAGTGAAAGTACCATTCATCAATTCCTACTATTGAGAAATGCTCAATTGTGAATCTGCATGCCTACTTCCCCCAGCTGTGCCACTCTGAGTTGGATAATTAACCTCTCTCTGAAATCAAATTTTGGTATCTATAAACCAAAGAACTTAAGCCAAAATTTTTTTCTGATGTCCTAAGTTTCTTCAGAGATATCTCATGTGTCACTTTGGGGGCTTGGAGGAGGCTCGGCTGACATCTGACCACAGGAGCAGTTCTGCTTCTATCTGTCACATACTGTATTTTGGAACACTACCCATAACATCATGGGAAAAGGTTTATTACTATGAAAGAAATGTATAAAACCCAGGTCTAAAATTCTGAAAAGTGCTAAGCTTTCCTAGCTACTTGCATTGTTTGGGCTTCTGATAGATGAAGTAGTGCAACAAAAGGTTGGTTACAAAAGCAACAGGCTATAGTAATCACCTGACGAACATCTTTCTGTGCTGCTAGTGTTTGTTACTGCTTATGGGTAAACTCATTTAGATACATTCTGTCAATATTATAGCCTCATAAACTATAAGATCTATGCCAAATAGTTTTCCCATCCCATCTTGCTGCCATCTTTAAGATTGTTGTAGTCAGGGTTTACAGAGAAAGGATTTGATACACTACACGTAATTTATAATAGTCACCCAAAGAACCAAATGCAAATGACTGCAGGAGATCTGTCCACACACTAGAGACCTAAAGAATCCAGCTGAGGGCCTGGATCCCATGGCAGTGACCTGCACAAGTCCAGCTGAAGATGTAGAGCCCATGGTGATGTCTTCCATGAGTCCAACTGGACTAGAGTCCACCACAATGTCTCACGCAAGGTTGTGTCAAGGATCTGTGCTTGGAAGGCCCAAAGGTCAGTGGTGGTAGCTAGAAGGTTTACATCAGTGGGATGAAGGATCTGTGCCAGCAGGCTGAAGAATCTGCATTGGAGCTAGAAAGCAACGCTCAAGGTAAGGACTGGAGCTCCCCCAAAGAGAACCACAGCAGACATCCTCAGTGACATCGAGGTCCTGAGCTCCCCTGCTGATGAAAACAATGGAGTTCATATCAGAAAAACCAGTGTGACAAGTCTCTCCAGGAATCGACAGTACCCCATTCTCCTCTCCAGTTCTCCTTTTAAGCTGTTGGCAACAATCCTCAGGTGGACCTTCCACACCCAGCACCATGCTGACTGCTAGGTGTTACAAGTTGACCATTAGTTGTTAATCCACTACAAGGGTAATATTTGATTCTTTCGAGCTTCCCTAGTCTATATATCTGAGTGTCAGAGATAACTCATGATTTTAGGATCTAAATGTTACAACAGTTACTTGACAGAAAGGCTTCAATGTCAAGGGTCCAGAGAACACTTATGTGTTTTTTATTTCTATTGCATCTTTCTAATTATAGCTTTAAGAAGCATGTTAAGAAGCTTATTTGGTTTTAATGAACATATCATTTCAGCAATACTTTGGAGGAATGATAGCCTATTCAATAAGTGATGTAGGGAGACTGGTTTTCTGGTGCAGAAGATTGAAACTAGACCCTTATGTCTCACAATATACTAAATTAAAACAAAAGTGGAACGAAGATCTAAACACTAAAACAGAAACTTTAAACTTTCTAGAAGATAAAATATCTAAAACACTTGAAGACAGAAGCATAGGAAAGGACTTTCTAAACAGAACCTCAATTGCACAAGAAATAACAGCAAGGATAAACAAATGGGATTATATCAGACCAAAAAGCTTCTGAACAGCAAAAGAATCAGTTAGAATTTCTCCTTTCCCCCTTTCCAGTTGTTCTTTCCTTTTGAGCACTTTCTTTCCCTTTTATTATTACAATATCTGTTGTACTTTTTGGATCTTATTACTCTTTCAGTATAACTGTATATATGTACATGTGTGCAACATAAATAACTATACTACTAATTCTCTGGTAGTTCATAAAAAAGAACAGTTTGTGCTGTCATTGTTTGACTGTATGATCATTTTTTATTTTTATTTTTATTTATTTTTATTTTTTTTTTGCGGCACCAGGGATCGAACTCACAGTCTCGCACCTGCCAGACAGGCGCTTAAGCTGCTAAGCCAAACTCCTGGCCCCTTGATCATTTTTTATACTTGGATCTTGTAACCTGAATAACAATTTCTAAGACAACAATATGCAATATATTAACTAGTGTTGATTTTTTTACTATTTTTTGAAATTATGTATTATTTCTATCCTTTTTTGTGTCTTGCCTTTTTAAAATAATAATAATAATAAAGAACTAGTTAGCAGAGTGAGGAGACAACCTACAGAGCAGAAAACACTTTTTTCCAAGTACTACTCCTCAGACAGAGGACCATATCTAGAATATACAAAGAACTAAAAAAAATTAAATCACTTAAAATTAAAGACCTAGTCAAAAAATGGCCATGAGAAATGAACAGACACTTCACAGTGGAAGAAATATAGATGGTCATAAAAGATAGGAACAAATGTTCAACATCTCTGGGCATTAAAGTAATACAAATTAAAACAGTGCATCTTACCCTGGAAAGAATGGCAATCATTAAAAATCAAACAAGAACAAATGCTGGTGAGGCTGTGGTGAAAAAGGAACCCTACTACACTGTTGGTGGGGATGTAGACTAGTACAGTCATTATGGAAATCAGTATGGAGATTTCTCAAAGAACTGAAGTTAGAAATTCCATAGGACCCAGCTATCCTTGTACGTATCTTCCCCAAAGAGCCTAAAATATCACACTACAGTGACACATGCATACCAATGTTTATAGCAGCACAATTCATAATAGCTGAATTCTGGAAGCAGACTGTATACCAATCAATAGATGACTATATAAAGGAAATGTGGTACCAATATATAATGGAATACTACTCAGCTATAAAGAATGACAAATTTGAGACAACTGTAAGAAAATAGGTGGATCTGGAAAATACAATGTTGAGTGAAATAAACAGGACACACAAGTTTAAGAACTGTATGGTACCTCTCATTTGAGTGAGGCAAAGTACAGAGAATAATAAAAGATGGATAGAAGGAGACAAGGGGATGGATCTCTTGCAATGAGGAAGAGGTCCAGGGGAACAAGGGTGAGAAATGAAGAGGAGAGAAAGGGGAAACAAATAGAATAAAGATGAGCCATATACAGGAACCTAATTACCTCAGTGAATGTAAACATTATATGTTATAACATGAACTAAGATTAATAATATTAACAAGAATGAAAATCAAGAGAGGGGACTTAAGGAGAGGGAGGGACGAGGAAGGGGATTTAAAAAAAAAGAAACAAGCTATGGTATGTATAGGCACCTACTCTCCAAGATGACTAAACTGCATGTACTGCAAGCATGTACTAATAAAAAAAGTTTAAAAATTAACAAAGATATTTGATTAGCCTGATGCAACAAAGTATACAAATTTGAACTGTGTTCTGAATTTTTAGTAATGGGGTCTGGCAACTATTGGCATCTCTAATCAATGATGATTATTTCATGAAAAGTGAAAATATAGTCAACAGTTTCATTTAAAACTCATCTAAACCTTGGTGTGGAGAAATATAATTCTTTTCTCAGTGCTCTGGGAGGCTGAGTCATGACTGGGTAAGTTCAAACCTAGACTGGGCAATTCAGTGGCTTGGCAAGAGCCTGTTTCAAAATAGAAAGGGTAAAATAAAAAAAAAGGGCTGGGGATGTGAAGGCCTTGTGTATTGGTTGATCCTGTGTTCCCCCAAGGACTCGTAATTTGGATGGGGCTGAGTCTAGTGTTTGTGATTGGTTTGAGGTCTAGCACTGGGATTGGCTAGGTGAGTGCTGCACTCACGCAGGGGTGGAGCTAATATACAGGGTAAGGGCAGGAGGAACACATCTTCTGCTCTCTCTCTCTCTCTTGCCCTCTCTCTCTTGCCAGCGTGTCTTGCTGTTTGGCGGCCACCATGAATGGCTACCCCGCCATGCCATGCTGCCTTTGAGCCAACTGAGTATGGACTGAAACTCCTGGAGAACTGTAAGAAATAAACCTTTCCTTCCCTAATTTTGGGCATCTGGTATTTTGTCTCAACAACAAGTAAAAAGTCACTAAGACACCTTGGGTTCAATCTGTATATATAGATATGAGAGATCCCACCAAAACATGAATATACACTTCCACAGTTTGCTGTTCTAATTAAGTTAACTTGTATTAATCTCATGATGAATCAATAAATTTAGTATTAAAATATTTATGCGAGTTTCTCTTTTCCTGATGTACACATTTTTTGGCAGACTCATATATATGCACACAGATGAACAACAAAATACAAATATACAACACAATATAATGAAAATATTCCCATTTAAATATTTCAGTGAGATGTAATAAGTCTGTTTCTGCCTTCCATGGGTGATACAGTATAGAGCTACTTATTTTAGTAGTGTTCTGTGGTATGTGTTGAATTTTTCTTTTGGGATATTTTTGTAATATTCATGCTGGCCCTACCCTGAATTGACACCCAAAGAATCTAAATGAACTGAATTCACCAGGAATCGTAATTTAAGAGAAATTACACATAACCCGCAACACAACACCCCAGGCAAAGGAAGAACAGGAAGAAGCGAGGTGTTCAATCTCCAGGCGAGTATGGTGCAGGGCTGTGAGGATGCTGATCCCACTGCTCCTGCTCTAAGACCCCCAGGTTACAGTCGCAGGTGTCTTTTAATTCCACTGATTTCTTAGCCAAC
Organism: Dasyprocta punctata; assembly: GCA_004363535.1. Lineage (NCBI taxonomy): Eukaryota > Metazoa > Chordata > Mammalia > Rodentia > Dasyproctidae > Dasyprocta > Dasyprocta punctata. The sequence continues at coordinate 5,811 of RJWM01024270.1, read as the reverse complement.
ACTCAAGCAGAGGCACGGGTGAGTAGGATGATTGTCAAAGCTTGCAATCTTGCTACAGGGACCAGCCTGTCTCGTGCTATAGTATACGGCTTTCAGTTCATTTTGGGCTTTTATAGCTTTAATCCTCATGGCTTTGAGGACCCTCAAAAGTAACTTAAAAATCTATGCTATGTAGCAATTTGTCATTTTGTAAAGGAATAATTTCGAATCTCATGCTTCAAAGCATAATATGTGAGAAGGAGTCACTTAACAAATGAGTGGGCCTAGGTTTTCTCTAAAAACCCACACTTCAAACTGGCTATTATTGTTCTATGCTTTTGCTACCTTTAGAGTACTGTAACTCTTTGATGGTAAAATTCATATTATTCTTGAGCAGAAAATCTTCTAGTTCAGAGATGAAAATGAAAAGAAAATATTATGTCAGAATAATGACTCTTAGCCAGAAAGTAAAAAAGTTTGAAGAGTGAAAAGTTGTATTACAAATGCCTAAACATGAAAACTTTAAAAAGATCATTGATTGCTAGGGGTCCAGGAGCAGGAGTAGAAAGGGAAAAAGTGAAATAAGTGAAGCACAGGACTTGGTGGATATGTAAACATTAGGTGTATGTCAGAAGTCATAGAATGCACAAAACAAAGAAAGAATCCTAATATAAGTTATGGGCTTTAGCTAATAAAAATGCACCAGTATTGGATAATCACTCGTAACAACTGTTCTGCACTGAATCAAGATGTTCATAGGTAAACTGTGTTGCTATGGTTTATATTTAGATGTCCCCCAGGAGCCTCACACACTGGTAGATGGGACTTTTTGAAGAGGATTGGACCATGGAGGTGCTAGAACTGACTTTCTGTTAGGAGGCAGGGCTCAGCTAGAGGACCTGGAAGGTCATCTCTCTCTCTTTCCCCAGTGCCTCCTTTCTTTCTCTGCTTCCTGACCTCTATTATCTGAGTATTTTTCCTTCACTATGTTTTCTCCTGTTATGCTGTTTTTGTCCTGGAGCCAGCTGACCATGGACTGGAACCATGAACCAAAAAGAAAAACCTCTCCTCCCTTTAAATTTTTGTGTCACTATTGTATCACAGCAATGAAAAAGTGACTAAGGGGTGTGTGTGTGTGTGTGTGTGTGTGTGTGTGTGTGTGTAGGGGGGGACACACACATAGCAACATTGTACTTTTGTGCTGTTTTTCTACCAGCCTAAAACTGCTCCAAAAATAAAGCCTATTACTTTTTAAAAAGATTGTATTCGGAGGTGGCTCCTTCCTCCTGTTCTTCATGTTCCATATAACAAGAACAGTAACCAAATATTGCAGAAATAGGAAAAACAACCCAGAAAAGCATTTTAGTGAGTGCTACTCGCCGTGCAGAAGTTGTTTATCAAGTGAGAAATGAAATGTTCATTAAAATTGAATAAGAACTTGTCTGTAAGAACTTATACGGAAAACACCACCTTTTAACTGAAAAGTGATTTCAGAAAAGCCAAAAGCCTGTACACAGTTTTGCATGAAGCAATCAGTGAGACTATTAGTTGACCTTTTCATGGGTAAATTTAGGAAGCGTTTGAGGAAGTGCTTCATGCTGTGAAATTAAGAGAAGAGGACCATTTAGCTGCAAACACATGCCCTCAGAGAAACAGAGAATGATGTATATTAAAGGAAGATGCCTTTGCAGTTGCGTAGACAGAAAGTGAAGGTTTCAGATCTAAGAAGGTGACAGTCAAATTATTCCCTCTGCTGGCACACACATATGACGAGCTCTCAAAGTCCCCTACCAGAGCTACTCTGCCCAAACTACCTGTTTCTATGTGATTCATTTCATCTTTCTCTTTGTCTACACATTAGCACATATTATCATCATTTTTGCTGGTTTAGGTTACTAGCAAAAGAATATAATATTCAATAGCATGTAGCTTGTTTTGTTCTGGCTTTGTTTTCCTAGTCATATGCACACAAATAAATATAAGCTCACATGTCTAGAACTGTTAAGCGTTTGAAGAATTTGTCCAACTGTAGTTAACTCTTGTGCAAAAAGGGTGAATTAAACGTTCCTTGCACCGAATCATTTGAGGCTTCTAAAGGCCTTGGGAAGGCTCCTTCATAAGTGGAAGGTCTAGTTTAATTTGAAGGAGGTGACAACATGCAACATCCCAGTAGAAGGAAACTGAAAATTCTACTGGTTTACAGAATACGGGCTTGGATGATGAAGCTAAATGAACAGGAGCAATGTAAGTGGAAGGCAAATGAACAAAAACAAAGGGAAAATGTAATAGCAACTCGGGCTAATATCCTCTTTGCTTTAAAAATCAAAACAAGATTCCAGAGAGGCAAGGCTGCTTATAAATGTAATGGCAGTACAGCATATGAGAAAAGACATGTTTCTAACTTAAAATGTAATTAAACAGACACTATAAATACTGACAACTTGTATTTCTTAGTCTTATGATAGATCCTGGTTGGGCTATGTATGTTACTGAGAAAATTAGCTATGTGACATAGCAATAATATTAAAGGCATCACTTTGAAAACACCACATAAACATTGCCTGAAAACGGGGTGGTTGCTAGGAAATTATGTCAAGTACAATCCTCTCCAGTTATATCCTATTTTTCCATTTTATATCTTCTTCAATCATTAGGGATTAACCCCTCCAGGAATGTATGTGAGCATAACTTGCATACCTCCACAGATGCAAATTTTCCAGGGGTTCTCTTCAGTCCTTGGAAGGGGTTAGGTGTTGGCAGTTAGGCCTTGAACATGGCCAGCTATTCTGCAGAAGGGCACTGTGTGGGCTTTTAACCACATGGAGGCTTGTATATGACGAGGAAGAAGGAACTATGCTGGGTTCTTGTGGAAATTTGTATTTTCTTCTTTTATTTCAATGGATGCATCAAGGGTAAAAAGCCTTCGGAACAAGCCAAATCAAGTGATTTGAGTTATTTTAAGAAGAAGCAATTCATTGCACTGGTTGCCAAACTGAAAATGCCTGGACAGCCTGTTCAAAGAGCCAGCAGAAAGTAAAGAAGAGATCATGCCAGAAATTAAAGCCGAGAAGTGCTGGGAGAGCCAGGGCAGCTCCCCTCCTATGAATTAGCAGTCCATTAGTACTGTTCACCAGGGGGCTGAGAAAACCACAGAAATTTCTCTCACAGTTGAATTCCCAAAATGTCCCCTTCATTCATTCTATACATAACCAGTGGTGGGTCCTTGATTCACTGATACAAATGGGAGTAGATATCACAGGAAACCAGTGCATGGAATTGGGTAGATTTTTTTCCTTCTCTCAATACAAATAGCTACTATATGTACTGGGCTTTACAGAACCCAGAGTGTTTTTTGCTTTCATCATTTTATTAAATGTCCTGTCACTTTGTAATGTGGCATGATTTTCCCACTTACAGGCTCAGAAAAATCATGATTGGTCAAGCGTATCATACATTACAAATGGCCCAGCAAGGACTTAAAAATTCAAGTCAAGTATATTGAAAATGAAATCAAAATCCCATGTCTAATTCATGTAGAAAGGACCTTATCAGTTACAACAGTAATAAGCTGCATATTTATTAAGGGGTACAGTGCTAGGTGTTCTGTATCTTGTGAGTAAAAAAAGAAGCATCAACTTCAGAGTAGGATAAGCCACAAAATAGACGGACATGAGAATGATTTTTTAAGAGACAGAGAGCCTGAAAAAGACAATGAAAATATAATTTTAAAAGGAAAGTTTTAATTTCATTCAACTATAAATAAAAATGTCTCTGCTAAGGGGCAGTAGGTGAATCCAGCCTCTCGCTGGACGGGTTCCACATTCATAGTCATGGTTATTAAGTGGCTGAGATTCCTATTGTATAAATCAGTCATTGCTAATGGACTCATTTTAATACCTGAAATTTAAAGAGTATCTTCATTAATAACAAGTGAATACCAGTGAATGAAGGGCTATTTCATTTACATATTTGACTCTTCAAGTAAGTCATTTTGAGTCAATGCTATTATCATTTTAGGAGGAAATTTACCAATACCAAACATTAAAAATGTTTGCCACACAGATGCCTGGTCAGATTAAATAAAGTTCATTTAAGCTTAATATTAGTATAAACTAGCCGGGCGTGGTGGCGCACGCCTTTAATCCCAGCACTCGGGAGGCTGAGGTAGGTGGAGCGTTGTGGGTTCGAGGCCGACTTGTGCTACAACGCGAGCGCAAGGCCGACCTGAGCTACATAGTGCGACCCTGCCTCAAAAAACCAGGGCCGGGAGTTTGGCTCAGTGCCTTAAGCGCCTGCCCTGGCAGGCGCGAGGTTGTGAGTTCAATCCCCGGTGTCGCAAAAAGAAAAAAAAAAAAATTAGTATAAACTTACAGCCAGTTTCTGCCAAAATGTTCAGAAAAACAGACTTGTCATAAGATACTTCTTTGTTTCTAGGCTTGTAAATGACAACACACTGTCAGATGACAGCCAAAAGGGATAGACGTTGATGAATAAACTCAAATGTCTTAATATATTTTGCCTTACAGCGCTGAACCTCATTTCCTGGTACATACTTGCCTTCAGGGAAAAGGAAATGAGTTTTGCTTTTGAAAACAGAACATTTTACTAGATACAGACAGCACAGGTTATGAGCACAGAACCCTGTTTTATACATCCCATTTGGCCCTCTGCTTCCAACTGCACTTAATAAACAGGTACTTGCACTTTTATTGGTCCATTTTCATACTTAGAGTCATCTCTTTAAGGACTTTCAGCTTATGAAATATCTATGCCTAATATAGTCATAGTTGTTATGTCCTATTTCTTTGTTGAGAATTTTCAGTTTTTTCTCTGAAGACATTTTAGTAGGTGGTCACTTGAGAAAATTTAATGTTGGAGTACTTTTGTGGGGCTTTTACATGATTTCCCTTAACACTAAGTTCCTAAGACAATGCCATAGCCTGCTATAAATGTTGAGATACCCTTTATTACTGGAATAACCAACACTTTTGTCTTTTTTGTCTAGCTCTCACTTTAATGTATTTAAGCAGTTTTTCAATAGAGAAAAGAAAATTATATTTGTTGTTTGTGTGCTACTGAACCATCCTTCTGAAAAGAAAAATCACCTCTGAAATACATCTTGGTGTTTGTGCAAGTTTCTGCATTTTTTGCTTGGAACACTGTGGTTGGAGCACTGTGGCTCTGTGTGTTATGGTGGTTCTGTCTCTTTTTTCCTTTCTTTTTCTCTCTTGTGTTTAGTGTGCAGTCATGGGGAGGCATATTACCAGTGAGCACAGAGGCAGATTTCATGGGTGAGAAAATCTCACAAGGTGAACAGAATAAAAATTTGCAAATTGAGATGAGTACAAAGTCTGCTGGCTTGTACCTCATTTCCTTTCTTATTCGTGCACTGATTCTATGGAGCCCTGACTCTCTGGGCTACTGTACGGACCCTGCTGCACCACAAGAACCAGACAGGAATCCGACTTTCAAGCTGCTGTCTTACAGAGGCACTGTGACATGCATCCCACAGTCATCTAAAATGGCAGGGTATGGATGCTAAAGAAAAGGTGCAAAAAGTTTCAGAAAAAAGTCATTCCTGCAACTTGAGAGGAGTAAAAAAAAAAATCTTTGTGAAAGAAGCTGTATTTGAGTTAAGCCTTAAAAGACAGCAGAAATGTTCTTTTTACCTGATGCCATTCTACCTCTATTTTCACCTTTCAAAGTTCAACTCATCCCTTCAGGATTCAGCATAGACCAGTGATAGCAAACCTTTTACAGCTTCCACTGATACACAGCCCACCCCAGCACCTATGTGCCGTAGGTTTGCCACCACTGGTGTAGGCTCTTGCT
>RJWM01024269.1:0-30941 GCA_004363535.1 Dasyprocta punctata | reverse complement strand
ACAGGGCTGTGTGCCTGTGCTACACACCCGCCCTGTCTGGGTATTTCCTGGGGACTTTTCCCATTTAGTCTCCACAGTGGGCTGGTGAGAAGGCACAACTCATGTGGATAAGGAAACCCCAAGTTTCCCACAGCTGCTGAGGCAGGGGAACCCAGTTCTGCTCAGTGCAATCACCCTCAGCCTCAAGCTAGACCCTCTGGCAGGGGCCCTGTTCCTCCTGGCCCTAGTAACCCTGGGGCTACCTGGGACTGCAGCCAGTGTGCTTCTGTCCCCTCCCCTGCCATATGCAAATTCCTGCTGGGGGAGGACAGCCTCACCCACCCCCCTCTGGCCCCCACAGCCCCTCACACGAAGAAGAGGCCATGGAACGCTCACTGGGTGAGCTGGCTGCTTAAGTGAGGGCCGTGTGCACAGTGGGCCCAGCGCCAGGCACCAGCCACCTCTGTGGTAGTTCAGTGCTGCTCCAAGCCCAGGGCCTTGGTCTGAGGCAGTGGGTGGAGATAGCTCCACCACCTGCTGCACCTCGCCAGGGGCACAGCGCACAGCTTTGGACCCCCCACTTCTCTGGGCTTCGGTCTTTCCGGGCCTCAGCCATACAATGGGACCAAGCACATCCTTAAACAGGCCCCCTGGGGTGACACGCTGCGTCCACGTATCTCCCGAACCCTTCTTTCCTGGGTGCCTAGTCTGGTGCCGGCTCTCCCATGGGTGACGAGGCTTCCGGCCAGGCTCAGGATTTGCTGGGAACACCACCTCATGTGCTTTGTCCCATGTGCTACAGATGGCCAAGGGGCAGCTGCCGCTATTCCCATTTCACAGATGAGGAAACTGAGCCTCCCACTCGTTAGGTATTGACGGATGCAAAGGTTGTGAGACATGAGGCTCAGGCATCCATTGCAAAGCCAGCCACAGTGTGAACCCAGGCGGGGCCGGGAAACCCCTCCCATGGCTCCCTGTGGCTCTCTTTATTTGGCCCTGTGGCACAGACACCAGACTATGTAGGGGTGAGTCAGCGTGGTCCTGCCCTTGCATTGCCGTTAGACTTGCTGGGGAGGCAGGGAGACCCCTGGCCACTCTGGGGGTGGGGGGAGCATGAAGCTGTGTCTTGGGAGCCCCTCGGGTGCTGCAGGCTGTCTGTCTCCAGTGCAGGGGAAGCTGGGAAAGACTCCAGCTGGAGTTGCTCCCCACGGAAGCACCAGGGCCCCTGGGAGGCTAGGGGGTGGTGACTGTGCAGGGCCGGAGCCATCTGCACCGAGGGCATTTCACAGATGACAAAGCGGAGGTGTTCACCAGGTCCAGCCAGGCTTCCAGCTGCTCTCCTCCCTGGAAATCCTTGGTGTGGCATTCCATTCTCCTTTCTTTCCTTCCATCCCAAATCTGCCTCTAGTTGTGCTGAGCCAGCTGCAGGACTCTGCACATCTCCCTGTTGCCCTTGCTGTTCCCATGCCTAGGATGCTCTTCCCTTCCCATCTCCCCCAGCAAGTGTCTGTTCATTGTTCAGGTCAGGTCAGGTGTGCTGTCCTGAGAAGCCTTCACAGACAATCACCCCACCCCCAGGCCCTCGATGTTCCCCTTCTGGGATTGGCAGTCTTGCTTCCATCCATCGGTCACACTGGATTGTCATTTCCCCAGAAGAAATGTGAGCTCCACGGAGCAGGAGCTATGCCTACCTCATCTGTGCACCTCTGGCCCCCAGCCCAGGGCCTGACATGAAGAGGGGCTCAGCTCAGTGGGTGCCTGACCCGGGAATGCATGCAAGACACAGGGAGGGCTGGGGACCAAGCTCAGGGGCAGGTGGCTTGCCCAGCACGCACAAGGCTCTGGGTTTCAAGCTGGGTGTGGTGACACACACCCATAGTCCCAGCACCTGGCAGGCTGACGCAGGAGGGTCATGAGTTTGAAGCCAGCCTGGGCTATCTAGTAAGATTGTGTCTTTAAAAAAGAAAGAAAGAAAACAAGGTAAGATAGTGGATGAACAATGGGTGGTGGATGCATGAATGGAATGAACTTATGATGGATAGATAATGGGTGATGGATAAATGGATGTTACTTAGCTGATGGATGAGTAGGTAGTGGTGAACACATGGTTGGTTGGATGAGTGTTGGGTGGAATATGGATGGAAGGATGGATGGAGGATGGATGGAGGATGAATGGGTGGATGGATGGGTGGATGGGTGGATGGATGGAGGATGGATGGGTGGATGGATGGATGGGTGGGTGGATGGAGGATGGATGGGTGGATGCTTGCATGGATGCATAAATGTTGGGTGATGATGGCAGATGAATGATGAATATTGGAAGGATGGGAATGGCTGTTGCATGGTTGGAGGAAGGATACGTGGATGTTGGACGGATGGGCGATGAGTAAGTAGAGGATGGCTATATGAATGGGTGACAGTGGATGTGTGAGAAGGCGGATAATGCAGCTGGATGCTGGGAGGATACATGCATCTATCGATACATGCCGGGTGCTAGATGGATGTTGGGCAGATGGGTGATAGCTGGAGATGAGGTGGATAGATGGATAGACTGGGTCATAACCTGGGCTAATCTGTGGTCTTTCTTATCTCCAGTTCCAACCGGAGGAGCCTGAGGCATCAGAACCAAGCAGAGGCCAAGACCCACTGACTGAGCAGGAGCAGGCAGACTCGGTAGTGGGGTCCTGGGCATGGGTGCACAGAGAGGAGGTGGGGAGGGGGACAATCCTGGGGTCAGAAGCCCAGGGCTCTGCTTCTAACTCTCTGAGCTGTGCCAAAAAGGTCACTGCCTTTCCCCAGATAGCAGTTTGACCCTGATGGTCTCTGAGGGCCTCTGAGGGCAAGGTTCTTCCTGTTCTAGAGGGCTGGAGAGAGGGCAAGAAATGCCAAAGGGAAGAGAGCTGAGGAGGGTCGGCTGGAGACGTGTGCAGGAGGTGGCCCCAGAGGCTGCTCCGCTGAGGCCTGGGTCCAGCTGGAGGGACAGCTCTGCCCCACCCATCCCTGTGACCTGCAGAACAGACCATTCTTGTCACCCTCAGCTTCCAGAGGGGTGAGGTCAGAGGGGAGGGACAGTGAGACAGACGGTTTAGGGCTGTTTTCCTCATCCTCCTGCCAGGTGTGACAGGCAGCATTTGTCTGGCAGCCTGGAAGCCCCGAGCCTGGCCACACTGCTGGTCAGAGCTGGGGGACTCTGTCCAGCCCTGCACTGTGTAGACAAGGAAACAGGCAGGGAATCGTCCCGGGTCATACAGCCAGACCGCCAGGGACTCAGACTAGCACCCTGGGCAGGGGTCTCCACCCAGCGCTCCCTCCGCCCCCAGCCTTGCCCGGGCTGCTTGCTGGCTGCATGCTGGTCTGTGTGCCCACCTGTGAAATCGGGAGGTGACAGGGATGCTGGTCACTGACAGGGACTCTGGCAACTTTGTTCTTCCTCTTTGGTGGTTATTTCTTCATACTTCCTGGAGACAGCTGCATGGACAAAGAGGAAATAGCAATACTGGGGGACCCCTCTAGTCTCCCAGCCACCCCTAATCCTAGGCAGTCTCAACTGGACAGAATTGCTAGCTACCTCAATCATTCATTCATTCACTCGCATACACTTAGTAGACACCTTCTAGGTGCCAGGGTCAGAGGTGAGATAGACTGCTACTATACAGCCCATCTTGGGGACAGTTCCACTCTGGTGGTCAGGGCTTGATGGCGTGTGTAACCAAGGTGGGGACATGCCTTCTCAAGGCCGCCCCAACCTATGCTTTAAGACTTCAAGTTCCACTTCCAGAGAATCTGCAGATTCCAGAGAAGGGGCACCCCAGCTCTGCCCTGGCCCTGCCTCTGCCTGTAACCTGCCTTGTGACTTCTGAGCTGGTGCCTCTGCTTTGCTCATTCCTCAGTTTCTCCAACGAGGATCATCTCGAAGGGAGAGTATTCTGGGGCTCTGTGAAGGTGTCTATGAGAGTCTCTTCCTTTCCTATACTTTGGGGTCACTTGCAGGTAACAAAGGCCAAGAGTGGAGACTGGGGTACTCACGTATAACCCTTCAGTTGTAGATGGGTGCTGCCATGGGGAAAGTGGGCCTAGAGTTCCCATAGCTTTAGATATTTCAGAGAAATCAGAAATAGCCATGCAATGATCTCTGGATTATTTAACATTAGGAGCCTTGTAGAAAATAATCTGTAGATACCACTGGCCTGCACATACATCTGTGATCTGTGCCACCCCCTCGGCAACCTGGGGTTTGACTTTAGGGTGTGGGGTTCACAGCCCCAAGGGGACTGAGCCCCAGGGGCCCTGTAGAAAAATTAACAAGCTCTTTTTCTTGGCAGCTCTTGGGGAGGAGGTGGTAGAGAACAATGGTACACAGGGCTTTTGTGGTGGCAGAGTGGGCAGGGAAGGCTGTGGCCGGGGATGTCCCCAGCCCGCCGAAGGGACCTGCGGCCAACACCAGACCCTGTTTGACAGGCAGACAAGAGGCCAGCAGAGGGCAAGGCTGAGAGCCCACTCAAGGGCCGACTGGTGACCTCATGGCGGATGCCCGGGGACCGGCCCACGCTGTTCAATCCGTTCCTGCTGTCCCTGGGGGTCCTCAGGTGGCAAAGGGTAGGCTGGCTCCTGTGGCGGCTGGAGGGGTGAGGGTGGACAGAGAGGGGAGGTCCCTGGGAGGGGCTCCCCTGGAAGGGAAATGGGCTGCTCAGCTCCTGAGCCCTCGGTCTCTCTGTGGTGAGTGTCTCACCTCCAGGGCAGGCTTGGGGCTCCTGTCAGTGGTCGGGGTGAGGGGTGACTGATGATCTCAAAGCTCAAAGCTTCCAGCCTGCAGTGCTCATCAGCCTCCAGCCAGGGAGCCAGGTAGGGGAGAGGGGAAGAGGAGGCCATCGGGGGCACTGGGACCGCAGAGTGTGTCTCAGACCTGGGCCCTCGCCAGTTTTACAATCATCTGGCATTGCGTAACCATCCCCTGCCCAGAGAGGCCTGTAAACACTCAGGCCTCTGCTTGGGGCTTCCTCAAGGGCAGGGAGGGGTGACACTGAGACTTGCACCCTCCTCTTGCCCTTTCACAGTAGGAGAGGAGGGTCTGCCATCTGCAGGGGCCAGGGGCTGGCCTCACTCGGTGCCAGCCTCACTGCTGTTGGCTGTGGGTCCAGTACTAGGTCAGGCACCTTGGAGACAGTTGGCTCCCATTTTGCAGATGAAAGGACTGAGGCTCGTGGAGGTGGACAAATTCAACTGAGGTCACGCAGCTAGGGTGTCAAGGAGCTCACTGCGCTCACTCCCGGGTAGGAGAGGTCATGGCAAAACGCACAGAGTCTTTGTTGTCATATCTGCTCGGGAGGGGATCTGTGGGGACCCAGGGCTGCAGGGAGGAGTCAGGGTCAGGGTACACAGGGGAGGCTGTCCAAATGCACACTTCCCCATCCACTTCCCAATTCCCGCTCTCCTGTTCTTTGGGGCCGGGGCACCAGGGCAGCCAGGCAAACATGGTTATCTGGATAGGGTGGTACCTTCAAGCCTTAGGCAGCAGCTACCTTATCACCCTAATGAAAGGTCACCAACACCCAGCAGGGCTGCCTGGCAGGAGGGGGCGGTCGGTCCTTGATAGAGAGAGAGGAGGGGAGTGCGGAGAAGCACTCTGGGATGATGGTGACAGCAATTATTGTGTCCCTACCATGTCCCGGTTCTGTGCTCAGCGCGTGGCCTGCCTGACCGCGGTTGGTTCCCCTCGCCAGCAGGCAGAGTTAGTCCTGATATCCATTATATAGATGAGGAAAAGTCACTTGTTTCAGGTCACACAGGGACAAGGGGCAGAGCTAACATTCAAACCCTGCTCTGGCTGAGCTCAGAGCTGTTTATAAATCCTCCCGGGGTGGTGTACTCCGATCTCCTGTGCGCTCCTGGGGCCTTTAGAGTCACCACTGATATCCCCAGCAGACAGACTTGGGGAGTTTGTGGACAGCTGTTTTCCCACCTGGGGATGAGGGCACTAGGGCACTGGGGATGCGACTTCAGGAGCCTCACAGATGGTTTATTCAGAGAAGCTTCAAACACATCTTCCATGGATGTCACCCCAAGACCAAGGACCAGGAAGCCTGGGGTCAGATTCTATCGCTATTCCTAACGTGTGTGCTTTAAGTCTCAATAGAGCAATGGCTTTGAGACTGGACAACCCCAAAGTTTGGTGGCTTTTGTCTTTGCCAGCTGAACATCTCACCCCTGGGTCCCTGAGGCTGTGCCACCTCTGTTCTGCTGAAGGGAGCTGTGGTTTCTTCATTTGTGTATGCATTCATCTGACCAGTGTTTACTGAGGATGTACTGTGGCCAAGGCTGACCCTGGGCTGCCTCCAAGAGGCAGAAAAACCCTCACCCTGGCTGCAGAGAGCATCTCGAGGGGAGGACCCTGGGTAAGGGGTCAGATGAGGGAACACCGGGGAAAGTTTCTAACTTTAACCCTTTGGTTCCCTTTGAACTGAGACTTGAAGCATGAGGAGGAATTTTCTAGGCAAACTTCTGGGCGTGGCAAGAGGCTGTGTGTGTGCTGGGGTAGAAAGACAGGAAGCGAAGTGTTCCAGACATGGCAGTCGGGAGGCACAGAGGATGTGGCTTATCCTGGGAATTCCCAGCAGGCCAGCCTTGTGTCCCTAGTGTGGAGAAGGTATTTGAGAGGACAGGGATCGCAGGCCAGGTGTCAAGTGACTTCCTGGCACTGGGAGAACTGACAGCTTCACGTGTAGGCACATTCTGGGCCCAGGGCTGAGGCACTAGAAGCCAGGAAACCAGAAAGGGGCTGGTGCTGCAGGCCAGGTCCCTGAGGAGCGCGGGCTCCCTCCTCTCTTAGGGCTGAGGCCACCAGTGTCTCCCGAGGTGACTTTCCTGTGGCCTCATTCCTCACGGTGGGGAGGTGCCCAGCGGGCAGTGCTGGCAAAGAACTTCAGCTTCCTGGGCTCCCATTTCCTTTTTGGGGGGGAGGGGTACCAGGAATCGAACTCAAGACCTTATGCTTGCCAGGCAGTCACTGTGCCACTGAACTAGATCCCCAGCCCCAGGCTTCCATTTCTTTATCCTGGTGTGAAACCAGGATAGGAATTACAAGAGCAATGATTTTTCTTGCTTTTTTTGTTTGTTTATTTGTTTGCTTTTTGAGACAGGGTCTCACTCTGTAGTCCAGGCTGGCCTTGAACTCACTACATATCCCAGGCTGGACCCGAACTCGTGGCAATCCTCCTACCTCAGTTTCCCAAGTGCTGGGATTACAGGTGTGAGCCACCACACCCAGCCTGATTTTTGAACTCTGAATCAAGGCAATAGAATAACGGAAATGCAAGTAACCCAGGCTTGCTTAGTAATCCTGTCTAAGGACAGGAGCAGGAATAAGATTCACTTGGATTAATGGTTAACGTGCTCACTACAGGGCTGTAATTCATACGTATGGATGCTGGGGGGCTCTGAACCACTGGTGGCATGGGACAGTCATGCACGTACCAAGCTGGCTGGAAGGTGTTAATCTTTAGAACAAGCTCATGACACAGTAGCATTAGCCCATTTTACAGAGGGTCAAATTGAGGCACAGATAAGTCAAGGACCTTCCTTAAGGATTTGAATGGCTATGCTACATTGTTATGGGGGTTTAGCAACAAATTCCATCATTCATCTGCGGGACTCTCAGATAAGCTTTAACAAACCAATGTTCTTGCAAACTGAGCGATAGGTGTATACTCGCACCCAGAACCCAAAGCTAAGTTCTAATTCCGTCTCTTACTGTGACCTCAGGCAAGTCGATCCACCTGTCTGCGCCTCCGATGTTATTAGTAAAATAGAGACAAGGAGCCCTGACTCTCAGGTCTATAGTAAGGACGAAAGTGGGACCCGCTGAGTCGTTGGTACCGGGCGTCTACATCCAACCAGGCGTAGCGACCTAGTGGCCCCTATGCTCCAGCTGGGGCTGGGAGCTGGAGCCAAGCGACGGGGGCCACGCCCACACGTCCCCAGCCCCGTGTGGTCACCGGACGGAGTCACCTGCGCGCCGGGCTCTTCCTTCCTCCCAGTCCCGCGCACCCGCAGCCCGAGCGGGGCCCGCCCTCCTGGCCGCCTTCCCCATCCGCTCGCCCGCACCGCCCTAGCGCGTACGCCCCGTCGCGCAGGCCCTGCCCTCAGTCTCGTTCCGCGTTCTCATTGGCCAGCGCGATGCCCCCGCCGCTGCTTGTCCTGGAGTCTCCACCGCCCATTGGCCCGTCCGGGTCCTCCCAGGAAGTTTAAAAAAAAAAAAGTTTTATGGGCGGATGGAAGGGGCTGGGACCGCGGCGGGGAAGGGAAGGGCTGGAGCTGCAGCAGCGGGCGGCCGAGAGGGGCGGCGGCGGCGGGGTCCCCGCGCTGCGCGGCCCGGCCCGAGAGCCCCTTCCTCCTTCCTGCCCGCGGTCCCCGCCGCGCCGGGGCGTCACCATGACGGTGAGTGCCTGCGGCAGCCCTGCGCGCCCCGGCCGGGTGGGGCGACCCCTGCACATTTCCCGGAGGCGAAGGGGTCTCGGACGGACCCGCACTTCGGCATCCCGGGGTCCCAGGCGATCGTTGGCGATGGGAACGACCCGTCCGGGAGACGCTCCCCAGCCCCTCCTTTGCGAGACAAGTCGCGAACCGGTCGGGGCGATCCTTTCCTCCTCCCCACCCGCCCCTGGGGTGACGACCCGGTTCCCCCGAGCTGCCAGGGGCTCTAGTCCGCGGGAGAAGCGCAAACCTGCCGGGTGGCATCCGGTCGTCGTCGGGGCCGGGGTGGGCGGCGCTGACCTGGCCTGGGAAAGGTGGCCACACATGTGGGTGCTTGCCCGAGGTTGTGGGTGGCAACAAGAGCAAATCCCGGGAATCCATCCCTGGAGCCCATCGTGGGACGTCTGAGGCGGTGTCTTCCCTAGCTGGGCCGCTGGGGCCTTGGGTGGGGCGAGCAGTGAATGGGGTGGGGGTGTTTTTCTTGGGACTGGGCTCTGTGCAAGCTTCTCTGTACCTGTGGCTTACTTATCATTAGAAGTCTCACCGCCGAGGTCTCTATTCTCCCCATTTTACAACAAGGGTAAACTGAGGCCTGGAGAGGGACGTTGGTGAATTGGCCAAGGAAGAAGGGCCCCCTTCCAAGTCAGTCGGGCCGCCTGATGGTGGTGTTTTAGAAGTGGGGGGTGCCGTTCTTGATTTCTGGCTCTTGGCCTTGGGAGGTTCGAGAGGCTGATGGCTGAAGAGGATGGGCAGGGTGTGTGCGCACGCGCAGGCGCCTGTCAACCTTTGGGGGAGTGGAAGCGTGGTGAGCAGCGGGCCGGGCAGCTGGGGGCGTGGTGCTGGCGCCCCTGCCCCTGTGAGTGTGATGGCCTGGCCCTGCTGCCTGGACTTCCTCGGCCTCCGCACATCCTGCCACCTCCCTGCTGGCCTTTCCTGTCGTCAGTAGCCTCCCCTTCCCTGGCGAGGAGCAGAGTGGGGTGTGGGGCAAGGCGCTGAGTCAGTGTCCTGAGGCCAGGGGGAGGTGGTTGCATTGCCCACTGGGTGCTTTTAGGGTCCTTGATGGATCCCTTAAGGTTGGTGGTCCCGCCCCCACCGAATAACAGGGGAAACTGAGGTGTAGAGAGGTGAAGTGACTCATCCCGCAGACGAGGTTGGTCTCTGGCAGGGCCAGAGTTTGTATCCAGGTCCGTCCCACTTTTTTTCCAGGGGAGATAAGAAATGTACACAGTTGCCGCTCCCAGCAGCGCGGGCCCAGCGAGGGTGAGGCCGTGGGGTGCTGGGTGCTGGGTGCTGGAAGGAGGGACCATGTCTCACTGCTGGCATGAGGAGGGCTTCCCCGGCTGCTGTCTTGCGATGGGAGGACCTTGTTGGGGGAGATGGACTAGGGAAGGGGGCACAGTGTTCAGAGGAGGCTGCAGTGTGGACCAAGGCTGGTGGCTGTTTGGAGAAAGAAGAGAAGGGGGATTTAGGGCTCAGGAAATCAACTTGGCCTTTGGTCGGGGGCAGCAGGGAGCCATGAAACGTTTCAGAGCAGGGAAGGGGCTCATGAAAGAGCATTCACAGTGCTTGCTGGATTCACCTAGTCCCATTCAGACCTGCGCCTGCTCCAAGCCGCTGTTCTGAGATGCCTTCTGTCTGCCCTCCTCTGCCCTGGCACCTCGCCCTGGTCCCACACCCAGAGCTCAGCGATCTGCACAGAGCAAGTGGCACAGCTGCTGGGGATGGAGAGAACGGCTCAGAGGTGTCAGGGAGCTGGTGATTTGCGGTGGCGTAGAGTCAGGATCCTCTTCCTTCCACTCCCGCTCGCCTCAGCCCCAGCCCTGCTTTGCTGAGAGCCTCATCCTCCAGCACTGCCAGGCATCAAATTATATACTTGTTCGCTTGTTTACTGTCTGTCTTTCCCCTAAGACCCACAGGGCAGGGGCCGTGGCTCTTGTTCACAGCTGATATCTTGCCCTAGGACAATTGCCTGGTGCTTTAAAGAAAAATGAAAAAAGACTCCCTGAGCTCCTGTCTGTGCTGGGTCTCCATGAGAGAAATGCCCAGCAGGAGGGGCAAGTAAAGTCCAACTTGCGTGAGGGGCGGCAGCAGGGCGGGTTGGGGGGGCAGCCAGCGCAGTGTGTGGTGCCTGCTGCCTGCTGGGAGGTGGCAATTAAGCTGGGGCTTCTGGAATGAGTAGGGACTTGCTCAGCGAATGGCAGAGGAAGCCTAGCATTTCAGGCTGAGGCCACGGCAGGTTTGAAGGACTCCGAGCCACCGCACCGGGGATCTGGGAGCACAGAATGGTGGGTGGGGCCCAGATTGGAACCGAAGTGGATGCTCTGTGCTCCCCCAAGGTAGCTGTTCTTTATTTTTGACCCATCCCTGGAGGCTTTTTGTTTGTTTGTTTAAGACAGGCTCTCCCTGTGTCTTCCAGGCTGACCTTGAACTCATATAATTCAAGCTGGTCTTGAATTTGCACCAATCCTCCTGCCTCAGCCTCCTGAGTGCTGGGATTACATGCCCAACCCCTTGGAGGTTTTAAGGAGCCAGTGACACTAGGCCTTTTTTTTTTTTTTTTTTTTTTTTGTGGTACTGGGGATTGAACTCACAATTTTGCGCCCGCCAGGCAGGTGCTTAGGCCACTGAGCTAAATCCCCAGCCCTATTTTTTGAGACAGCATCTCCCTATGCAGTTCAGGCTGGCCTTGAACTCACTTTGTAACCCAGGCCAGTCTCGAACTCACAACAATCCTCCTGCCTCAGCCTCCCGAGTGCTGGGATTACAGGCGTGCGCCACCACGCCTGGCTTGACCCTAGGCCTTTCTGAGTATTGGCTCTGGCAGTGTGTGCTTAGAGGGGACTGTGGCCAGCATTGGGGAGGAGGGCAGTGAGGGCCAGTTGGTTCTCTTCAAGAGGGAACAGAGGAACTGAGACCCTGCAGTGTAGGAGGTGTGGCTGGGCCTCAGGAGGTGGGGTGAAGTTGGCCCACCTCTTCTATCTGAGGAGGCTGGGGCTCCGTGGAAGGAGGCCAGGTTGACAGTGGCTGCAGGTTCTCCGTCCAGAGGGCTTAAAAGACTCACTTTGGGTGGGTGTGTTGAGGTATACCTGTAATCCCAGCACTTGGGAGGCTGAGGCAGGAGGATTGGTGCAAATCCAGGTGCCTCGAGTTTGAGGACTGCCTGGACTACATAGCGAGAGCCTGTCTCAAAAAAAAAAAAAAAAAAAGGACTTGCTGAACACAGTATTCCCACTACTTGGAAGGCTGAGGCAGGAGGATCAGATGTTCAAGGCCAACCTGGGCAATTTAGTAAGACCCTGCCTCAAGAAGATTAAAAATGCTGGGGGTGTAGTTCAGTGGTAGATGCTTGTCTAGCATGTGCAAAGCCCTGGGTTAAGACCCCCACACTAGAGAAACAAATGCTCTGGCAGCCTCCTCTGCCCGAGGTCACCATGGTAGGTCATGTGTGACATGACGCGTGGTGTGTCAGCACTGACCCCTGGAGGGTCACCGGGCTGCTCTGTCTGTAGCACGATCAGAACTTGTGGAAAGCTGATTGGAAGGACAGGACCCTTAGTCACTTGTCACATCAGGCAGCAGAGGGGGTGTGACTTAGGAAGGTCACAGCTTCTGCCCTTCCCAGGCAGCCCTGGTGGTCCCCACAGCCTGTCATTGCGTCTGGGAGCTCTGGCCCAGCTGCCTGAGGCCCAGGGCCTGTCTCTTTGCTGATGACTGCTGGGTCCTCCAGGCTCACCCTGGTCAGCTGTGTGAAGCCAGCTCTGCAGCTCTGTCCCCAAGGAACTTGGCTCCTTAGGGCCAGGTTGTGATGAGGCCTTGTCCCCAAAACACAGGGCTTAGCCCAGGGAAGTGGAAGCTATTTCTTTGGCAGCCTCTCTTGAGTGCTTTGAGGCCAGGCCCTGGAGCCATGGTGGTCCTAGGCTGAAGGGAAGTCGAGACAGATGTGATGGTCACCAGTCTTCAGTCTTAGCTTGGGTGGGTGACAGGCAGGTACAATAGAGGGCACACAGGACAAACACAGCCCCAGGGTTTCCTGACTCCTCCCTCCGACAGGTATGCAAGCGAGCAAGGCTGCCAGCCTGTTATGGTCCCTGCCACGGCTCTGGATATCCAGGCTGCTGGCCCAAGCCCCTTTCGGCCCACCTCCTCCACCTGAGGAGACGGGGGCTCCCTGTAAGGTGGTTGGGAGAGGTGGCCAGGTCAGTTGGCTCTAGTTTCCAGCTGTCACCGCCCACCCCGCACTGAGCCCTGCCGGGCTCCCTCCCCGCAACCAGACACCTTGGCCTGGTGAGGCCGCGATGCAGGCACTGATAGGTGGGCTCAGAGCCATGGCAACAGGTGGCCGCCTCCTCCCTGTGCACCAGCCTGGCTCGCCCTGCCTGCCTCCCTGCCTGCGGGCTGGAGCTGAGGCTGCAGAGGGACCCGGCGGGCAGGAGGTCTGGTGGTGGTGCCCACCACCCCAGCACAGTCAGGAAGGTGCCAGGATGAGCAGCTTTGTCACTTAGACCCAGTGGGGTGTCTGGCTCACAGGCCCCTGTGAACCATGCTGCAGCTGGGAGCCCCCAGACCCCGGGGCTGTGCCCCCTTGGGCAGGATCCGACAGGTAGGGCTTGTCCTGACTGCAGTATCATGGCCTTCCCAAAGAGACCTAGGGAGACCAGAGGGTTTCTGACCCCAGCCTGGTGCCAATTCAGCTTTCAGGGTCTCCAGGAGACGCAGGAAGGGCAGGACTGGCTGGACCACAGGTCGGTGGGTGGGGTGGGCACGGCACTAGGCGGATCCTGGTGGTGCCTGGGCTGGGTAAGGAGGACCTGGACAGATTGCTCAGCCTGCTGTTCTGGGCTGCTTGCTGGGTTCCTGAGGGGTCTCTTTTGTAGGCCAAGTCCTCCGGGCCCCCCTTTCTCCTGCTTGCATAGAGGGGAGCTCAAACATCTGTTGTGTTTGTGTCAGCCACCCCGGGCTGGCTCCCAGAGAATGCTGGCTGTTGGGGAAAGAGGCCAAGGCTACCTCAGTGTTGGACTGCTTGGATTTGGGGATTCCTGGGCCTTTGCCTCTCACTGCTGATTTCCCAGAACCTCATCTTACAGACTCGGGCAGGGTGGGTACAGCACCCTCTGCTTCCCAGCCCAGGTGGCTTTCTGTAGGGCCTGACCCGCCCGCCTCCTCCTCTCCCCACAGCCGGATCTGCTCAACTTCAAGAAGGGATGGATGTCGATACTGGACGAGCCGGGAGAGGTAGGCGGGCTGGAGTGGGAAGGAGAGGTTGGCTTGGGTCGCTCAGGGGTTTCCGGTGCCTGTCCTGCTTTCTAGAGACCCTCCCTGGTCTCTGGGGGCTGGGGTGGGTCAGAGGTGGGGCCAGGTGAAAATCCCAGGAACATGCATTTCCTGTCCAGGGAAAAGGGCTGGGTATGGGTGCGGGGCGGGGAGGGGGGGGACAGCGGCTGCTGGTCATCTGCCTCCAGGACAGTGTGCTTGTGCAAGTCTCTGGGGTGGAGGCCGCCCTGCCCCTCACGCTCCACGTGCCAGCCCCTGCTCCACCAAGTGCTTCTTGGCCCTCTTGTCTCGTGATGAACCTGGCTGGGAACCTGAGGGTCTGGGGCAGGACAGCTAGTGCTGAACATCTGACCCAAGGCACATTCTCAGCCCCAAAGGTGGGGCTCGGAGCAGGGACCCAGAAGTCTCACCACTATGGAGCCTTCTCTAGGCCTCAGTGGCTGCATCTGTGATATGGGCGTGAAGAGTAGTGGGTGGAGAATTGAGTCGCAGAGTTTAAGCATGTAAAGGGTCCTACAAGGCCCCTGGTCCCTCCTGGGGACTCTGCTCGTGACTCTCCCTCTCCTGAACATATCCATCCTTGGGACCAGAGGGAACAGTGGCTGTTTCAGCAACTCTGCCCTTTTAGCTGCCAGGCGGGAGCCTAAGAGCTGGAGCTGGCTTGCTGCCCACCTGGCCTGGGAGGGGACAGCTCCCACCCAGGCCTGCATGCGCCTGCGGCCGGGCTGTGTGTGCAGCCCGCATGCCAGGCAGGGCTCTGAGCCAGAGGGAATCTCATTGTGTTTCCTGCCCACATGCTTTCTTCTCCCTAGCCCACGGCCTTCCGTCCACCGCCTGCCCACCGTCCCCTGATGGCTGCTGTCCAAACTCACACAAGGGCTGGCGCCCTGCCAGTGACCCCTTCCTGGCCTCCCCACCCAGGGTCCCCAGAGGGCAGAGGGATTACAGGCCCCACCCAGAACTGGCCGTTACTCATCCTCTTTCGCAGGGCTGTGGAATGTGCGAGCTGGAAAGGCCCCAGGAGTGCAGCCCGCCCAGCCTCCGGGCGTGCAGACGGGAGGCAGTCCCCTGAGCCGCCATCGCTGCCAGGCTCGGCCGGAGCCTGGGGCTGCAGCTGTGTCTCAATCAGTTACAGAGTAGACCTGGGAGGGCCCGAGCCATTCACCACCGAACCTGCCCCACTTAACAGAGACACACTGAGGTCCACACGGGCTGAGCATGGTGGCCCTAAGGGACCAGCCTCTTAGAACCTTCTGCAGCAGCCTGGTACCTGTCCCTGTGCCAAGAGCCATGGGCAACATGCAAGGGTAGTTGGTGTCTCTCACTTTGCCAAATAGCTTAGGGCCTTCCCAGTAGCGCTGCTGTGCGGGGCAGGAGATTGAAGGTCAGAGAAGCGGAGACGTGTGCCTGAAGGCACACAGATATCTAGTGAGGGAGCAGTTGCATTCTAGGCTCCTGGACACTGTCATTCTTGTCTGAAAACTACCATGAAGGAAGCTAAGTACTTGAAAGAACCAAGCAATCTAGATAGAGCTTGGTGACATGGGGGAGCCCCACGTCATGTACCAGCCCTGGCAGTGGGCGGACCTCCCTCGACTGGCATTCCAGTGGAGTGACCAGAGCTCAGAGGCAGGCTGTGCTGGGCATGTGTGGCATTGGGCTGGTCTGGTGCCCCTGCCCCTTTCCTTCATGTCCTGCCAGCCTAAACTCAGCTGGAGCAGAGGCATTGCAGACCAACACCCTGAATATAAATCAGGATGCAGGGCCAGGCGTGGTGGTGCATGCCAGTGAGCCTACCACTTGGGAGACTGAGGCAGAAGGATCACCTAGATAAGAGTTTAAGGCCAGCCTGGGCTACATAGTGAGTTCTAGGCCAGCACAAACTACATAGTAAGACCCTGTCTCAAAAAACAAACAGACAAAAACCAACCAGGACACATCCTCATGAAGCAGATCAAGAAACAGACCATGGCTAGTGCTCATTTGCCTGCCCTGGGCCTCTTTCCGGTCCCCTCTGAACCTTAGTCTGCCAGTGCAGGCAGTGGGAGCATGTGGAAAAGACTTGTAAGTTCTGGCCACACTAAGTTCCTGACCCACTAGGGCCATGACCTTCTGCTTTTGCCTGCCCACTCTGAGCTGTACTACCCGAGGTGTGTGATGAGCTTTGGTGGCCTTCAGAGGGTTCTGGGTGCATCAGCAAATCAGAGACTGGACAGGGAGGGTGTGGTTGCAGCAAAGCCAACCCATGTCATAGATGCCACCCAAGTGGCTCCAGGAGGTAACAGAGGGGCCACAACTGTGCAGGGTACCTGACCGTCAGCTGCCCAGGACTCGGCAGTTCCCTACCTCTCACTCACCACACCTCTCTTCTCAGTGGAGGAAGCACTGGTTCGTGCTGACGGATTCAAGCCTCAAGTATTACAGAGACTCCACCGCTGAGGAGGTGAGGCAGCTGGTTCCGGAAAACCCATGGGAGGGCTGGATGTCCTGGCTGGGTGTCCCCAGAACCCATATGGACCATGGTGGGTCCCCCTGCTCTAGGCAGATGAGCTGGATGGCGAGATTGACCTGCGGTCTTGCACAGATGTCACAGAGTACGCGGTGCAGCGAAACTATGGCTTCCAGATCCACGTGAGTCTGCGTACAGCTGGGGGCGGGGAACAGCACAGCTGGGGCCCCAGAGCTGAGCCAGAGAGCCTGTCCTTGGTGCCAGTACGCAGTGCACCTGGGGTGAACCCGGAGCTTTCACCCACCCACCCCCACCCCACTCCTCACCCTGGCCTCAGGCTGGAAGTAAAGAGCCAACCTTCCTGGGTCTGCAGTGGGGGGGAGTATGGGGCCAGCCATGTGGTAACCGGCCGTGGTGTGGACTTGCAGACCAAGGATGCTGTGTATACCTTGTCGGCCATGACCTCGGGCATCCGGCGGAACTGGATCGAGGCTCTGAGGAAGACTGTGCGTCCAGCTTCAGCCCCTGATGTCACTAAGTATGTGCTGGGCTGGGCTGGGGCCCTGGGGCTGGGGCTGGCACCTACATGGGACACTCACGTGGATGCCCTGTGGCTGTACCTTCTGGGCCTCAGTTTCTCTAGCAGCAGAATGGGGAGAGAGAGCAGTGAGCATTCTCAACATTCATGCAGAAATTCGCTAAGGGTCTTGGGTCTGCCTCAGCATCCAATCATAACCTATAACCTTCCACATCCTGAAGGAGCAGGGTACGGTCTGAGGCTGCCGCAGGAGAGGACAGGACACTGTCACCTGGTGACAATGCCCTCTCCAGGCTGGGGCTTGCAGCACCAGGTGGCAGGAACAGAGTGTGGCATTGAAGGGGTCTGAACGGAGGCACCCCCACCCCACTTGGGCTGTTCAACCTTAGGCTAGTGGCTTTCCCAGGTAGTGTAAGAGTCCTCCTCTGCACATTGGCTGTCCTGTCTGCATGTATGCAGTGTGCCCAGAGCCCTTTATAAGGACTGTGACTTAGTCCATAGACCCTGCTGCTTTAATAAATCCCAGACCAGTGGCTTAAGCAAGAAGGGAGTTTAATTCATTCTCACGATTGGTCCGGCCTGTGATCAGCCTTGCGGCCCTCGGCTCCCTGTGTGGCCTCTGGCTGGGAGGGTGCTGCCTGGGCTCGTCTGGAGTCCCAGTGGGAGCCAGGGTCGCCCAGCCCTTCGGGGGGAGCTGTCTGTCACGCCCCAGGGGCACACGGTCACATGGCCACAGGCTACTGCAGGACTCTGGGAGGGACAGTTTCTGACCAGTGACTGCATACCCAGCTATACCTTGGAAGAAGAGAACCACCACAGTCACTCGGAGTCTCAGTGACCTGTGCTATGTGCACCCAGACCTCACTGTCCTTACCCTGTCCGTGGTCACCGCGACTGTGCTTGCCTCTGTGAGCCTCCTGAACTCAGAGCTTCCACTCATACATTACATTGTTTCATACTTTTTTTTATCTTTTCATTTGTGGTATTGGGATTACACCCAGGGCCTTCACACTAAGCTGTATCCCTAGGTCTTTTTTATCTTTTATTTTGAATTTTGAGACAGGATCTTGTTTAGTTGCTAAGTTGCCTGGACTGGGCTCAAACTTGGCAGTCCTCCTGCCTCAGCCTCCCAGAGGCTTGGGATTACAGGCATGTACCACCACACCTAGCCTATTGTACTTGTAATAGTAACACACTGACAGTGCTAGCCGAGGCTGTCTGGTTGCTTTGCACACATTTGCTCACTCAGCCCTCACATTTCTGCTGTGCGTGGTTCCATATTACAGATGAGGTAACTGAGACCCCGAGCAGGGCAGGGAGGCACACGCATGGGCCCCCTCCTGGAATATGGTGGAGCTAGGAAGTCTCCAGGGTCCACTGACTTTGATGCCGGAGCTCTCAGCCTTGAGGGCGGGCTGCTTGCCTGCTGGGGTCCATGTACACAGGGGCTGGCGCTGGAAGTGCTCTAGAGTGGCCCAGGTCCCCCTGACGAGTCCCTGCTGGCACCTTAGGCTCTCGGACTGCAACAAGGAGAACACGCTGCACGGCTCCGGCCCCCAGAAGGGGTCCCTGAAGGCGGGGGAGCAGCGGGCCAGCTCCGAGGTCAGCGGGCGCAGTGGCCCCCGCAAGGCAGACGGGCCTCGACAGTTCCTGGACTATGTGGAGCTCTCGCCCTTGACCCAAGGCAGCCCGCAGCGGGCCCGAACCCCGGCCAAGCAGGAAGAGCTGGAGCGGGACCTGGCCCAGCGCTCTGAGGAAAGGCGCAAGTGGTTCGAGGCCACAGACAACCGGGCCCCCGAGACACCCACTGGCGAGGCACCGCGTCGGGTCCTGGGTGCCCCACTGACCGAGGACCAGCAGAGCCGGCTCAGCGAGGAGATTGAAAAGAAGTGGCAGGAGCTGGAGAAGCTGCCCCTGCGGGACAATAAGCGGGTGCCGCTCACCGCCCTGCTCAACCAAAGCCGCAGTGAGCGCCGGGCACCCACGAGTGACAACCACGAGGCCCTGGAGAAGGAGGTAGGCCCCTCAAACCGCACCCCTCCAGTCCCTGTGTGCCCTGGTCTTTGCCTTGCATGCCCACAGTGACGGGGAGCTCACTCCTTATCTTTACCACCTGGCACCTCAGGCTCCTTGTGAAAAGAAATCTTTTTTCCAGGACTGTGGTGTTCTGCTTTGTTTTATTTTGTTCTGTTCTGTTTTTTCCTTCCTAGCACTGCCTTTAATAGCCACAGAGAACGGAAGTGGGAAGCCAAGGGTGGGACTGTTTATTTACCGCGCATCTCCTTTGTGCTCAGCCTCTGTGAGCCCACTTGGGATACTGCCTCACACTTTTACTGACGGGGAAACTGAGGCTCAGGGAGATATTTTCCCCCGCTGCCACCACAATGTAGTTGATAACTGACTGCAGTGTGCTGTACCCAGGTCTGTCTTTTTGTCTCTGGGCCAAAGTTTTCCCAGGTCATTGACCTCACCATGCAGGACACAGCCATGATATCCCTGCTTTTTTGTTTTGGGTTCTATTTTTTTAGACAAGCTCTTGCTATGTAATTCAGGCTGGCCTCAAACTCACTATATAGCCCAGGCTGGCCTAAACTCAAGGCAGACCTCCCACCTCAGCCTCCCAAGTGCTGGAATCACAGGCGTGCACCCCCATGTCTGGCTAGGATGTCCCTCTTGCCTGTCCCTCCACAAAACCAGAGCTGTTCCCCAGCAGCCAGGGATCTGCGCTAGAAGTGGTGTGGAGCTGGGAGCCCCGGGCACCTCCTCTGGCACTCAGGGACCTGGTCACTTCCCCAACAGGTGCAGTCCCTTCGCGCCCAGCTGGAGGCATGGCGAATCCGAGGGGAGGCTCCTCAGAACACGGCCAGGCCCCAGGAGGACGGCCACATCCCTCCAGGCTACATCTCACAGGTGAGACTGAGGTGCTCTCATGGGGTTGGAACAGGTTTCTGGTTGCTGTGTTATCTGAAAACGGTTGACATTTTGGGTTCCCTTGCTGTGTGTCGGGACCCGTGTGTGGCAGCATTTGACACGCATCATCTCCTTTGATCTCCCCACAGCTGGTGGGCATGATCACTGTGCCCATTTTACAGACAAGGCCACTGAGCTCTGAGCGGGTGTGTGACTTGCCCGAGGTCACCCGGCCTGCAGGTGTCAGAGGTGGGATTTGAGCCTGGGTCCAGCAGACTGCAGAGCCCGTGTGTGAGTCCCTGTGTGACACTCTGCACTTGGACCCCTTCCCCTGCACTACCCTGGGAAAGCGGGGAGCCGGTGGCCCTGGGTGTTGCCCCACCAAGCACAGAGAGAGCCTGCTCAGGCCTGTCCAGGAGGCCTGCAGGATATGCCAGCCCTCGTCGGCCCCCGGGAGTGAGCACACGTCCGCCTAGGACAGCAGTTCTTAACTGGGGCTAGTTTTGTCCCCCAGGGACAGTTGACTGTGTCTGGGGACACTTGATTGTCACCACTGGGACAATTAGTTCTCCAGAAAAAAATACATGTGTGTGCGTGCGTGCGTGTGTGTGTGTGTACACATATTTATTATAAATTTTGCTGATAGAAAAGATGTTTAGTAAATAATGTACAAATAAAAAATATCTTAACACTTTTTTGTGACTTCCATGTAGTAAGTGGGTTTTTCTCAGAATGCCTTCAGTGAGTTTTCTGTGCACATCTATCCACAGCCAGTTAATGTGTACTTCTGCTGTGTACACGGGTGGATATTTTGGTTTATGCTAATGAGTGAGATGAGAAGACAGGGAAACTTTCTTTCCTCGGTTGATGTTGTGAGCAGCTTCTTTGCTGAATGGCGTCAGAATACCCTTTTGAGACTGAGAGTATTCTAGTAAGGATATTTTTGTGATCTTTTCCTTCTGTATACTGACACAACATGCTTCTTAACGCTTTCTCATTGCTTGCTTAAGAGAATCCATAAAACAATAAATGAAGCCCTGATTTAGAACGTTACCAATTTCCATGGTGTAAACACCCCAGCTATGGCTAATATCAGGCTCCCAGCGCAAAGTCCCTGAGCACAAAGAGATGGCACCCTTTCCTTAGTACTTTTGCCACACTGACACAGTAGATACAAGTAACCTCAAAAGAGCACATATGATAGTATAGTGCTGGGGCTGAGAATTTAGCTCAGCAGCACAAGTGCCTGCCAGGCATGTGTGAGGTCATGAGTTCGATCCCCAGTATCCAAAAAAAAAAAAAAAAAAAAAAATACAGTGCTATGAAATAGGGAAAGCCGGGCGTGGTGGCACACGCCTTTAATCCCAGCACTCAGGAGGCTGAGGTAGGAGGAGCATTGTGAGTTTGAGGCCGGCTTGGGCTACAACTCGAGCGCAAGGCTGGCCTGAGCTACATAGTGTGACCCTGCCTCAAAAAAACCAGGGCTGGGAGTTTGGCTCAGTGGCTTAAGTGCCTGCCCTGGCAGATGCAAGGTTGTGAGTTCGATCCCTGGTGCCACAAAAAAAAAGGGAAAAAAAGTACTGACAAATATGGAAGGCTGGGCGTGGTGGTGCATGCCTGTAATCCCAGCACTCAGGAGGTTGAGGCAGGAGGATCATTGCAAGTTTGAGACCAGTCTGGGCTACCAAGTGAGCTAAAAGCCAGCTTGAACTGCATAGTGAAACCCTATCTCAGAACAACAACAACAACAAAAAAAGAATATGGAGCAACAAATTTTGAGTATCTATTACTTTTGTCATAAATGTACTTAATTGTAAATATATACGTTTAATTTTTTAAAATGGCTCTTGCATTGGGCGTGGCAGTGCACACCTGAAATCGTAGCACTCAGGAGGCTGAAGCAGGAGAATGGCCTCAAGTTTGAGGCCAGCCTGTTGTACATAGTAAGTTTAAGGCCAGCCTGAACTACATAGCAAGACCCTGTCTCCAAAAAAAGAAATCAAAAAGGCCTTGCTTAACAACCAAGTCACAAAATTTCTAAAAATTTGAGTTGCCTGCCTGCCATCAGCATGTGATTACCCAAAGAAGAAAAGAATGCTGGGATCCCATGCCCTGGGCAGCAGGATCTTTCTAGAAGTTTCCGGGGGGCGGGGTGTCACAGTGAGAGCGCTCCTGAGGGGCAGGCACCGATCCATGCAGTGGCTTGTGGTTCGGGGCATCGGCTGCAGTGAGAGAAGGAAAGCAGGTTGGCGCGTGTAGTAGAGCCTCCAGGGACAAGCCGAGTCTTGTTCCAGAGACCTTAGGAGGTCACCAGTGCCATGGGAAGGTGGCCCTGGAGTGCACAGCCCAGGTCTAAGGAGGTAGGTCATGAATGGAGGGGCACGGATGGCAGGGCATCAAGAGGAAGAAGGATTTAGGACGTTGCCTGGGTCCTAGGGACATACAGGAGCCCACAGGGGCCTTGAGGCTGGGGCTGCCGCACTGCAGGGGTCCCCGAGGGCCAAGTGGAGGATGGGAAGTTCATTGTGGGGCAGGGACAGTCAGGACCTGGGGTCTCCTGGCCTTGAGGGGACTAGTATTGGCAAAGCTGCCTTAGGCTGGGCCTCTCCAGGAAGGTCACACAGCAGCCTGCTGGGAAGACCTCCAAGGCCCTGCCCGGGGCCTTAGGCCATGCTCTCCTCATTCTGGGGGGCAGAGGCACCTCTCTGGCCTGGATCAGAGCAGTCCCTTCCTCCTCTGCTTTGCTGAATCAGAACCTGCTTTCCATTCTGTTGGGGGAAAAGTTTCTGGCATTAAAGTGAAATTTGCAAAACACTGCTCTGACTTCCTAACTTACAGATGAAGAAACTGAGGCCCAGAAAGCAAGTTGACCTTTGAGCTGTAGCCAGACAAGGAGGACTCCAAAGGCTGTTAGCACTCCATCCTGTTAGGTTGGGTGGGTGGGGGAGGGGAGAGGAAAATAGTCTGAAAATATCTGGGAACCGGGGCATATGTAGGGCCACAGAGAAGAGAAGCGGAGTCGCCTGGCCCCTGGGGCACAGGAAGGAGGTAGCTGGAAGTTCGTGGACTCCAAGGAGGTGACACCTGGGGAGGGATGGCTTGCTAGAGTCTCAGGCTGAGTGGGGAGCCCCTCTTACGGGGCTGGGGCGGCCCTGCCACTGCAGCACAGCCGTCAGGGGCCTGGCGCTTCTCACACTGGTACCCCAGTGCCTTCTCTGACAAAGCAACTGTTCCGGGCTAACTTGGGGGGCGCTGGCATTTCTCACCTACCTTGACATCTGCCTCATGCCCGAGGCGTGCCCCTGTAGGACTCCTCCCTGCTCTAGAAGGTAGGTCAGCAGCACCCAGCTTGCTAGGAGTCCTGCTCGTGGCCTGAGTCCTGCTTGTGGCCTGAGTCCTGCCTCCTGCCGTCACCCCAGCACCCTCTCACCTCCCGGGGTCACCTGCCTGCTCTGGCCCTTTAAGATCACAGGCTGCACCCCCACAGCGCTGGGCTGGGCTGACCTTGCTCCTGCCTGGGGAGCCTCATGGGTGGTCCTGTGAGGCCTGCTTGCCACATGCTGAGGCTGAGGCCCTTGGAAGGCAGGGCTTATTCAGAGCCTCTGGGGGCACCAGGCTGTGGGGCTCCAAAGTTGCATTCTGTCATCCTAAGAGGGGGGACGGGCATGGAGGCGCAGCCAGCAGACCTCCCTCCTCTCAACACTGGGATCCAGGAGGCCCTTCTTCCCTCCAGACAGGCTGCAGGGGGCGGGGGACAGTCCCTTCCCAGGGCCTCTGTGCCTCTTTTTGGTACCGGGGATCAAACTCACGAACTTGCGCCTGCCAGGCAGGCGCTTATACCACTGAGCTAAATCCCCAGCCTGTGCCTCTCTTTCTTCCCTAGCTCTTTCCCCTCCCTTCTTAGTGACCTAAACACTTTTGTTTTGTTTTTTGAGACAGGCTATATAGCCCAGACTGACCTCAAACTTGCCACACTCCTCCTGCCTCAGTCTCTTGAGTGCCGGGATTACAGGTGTGTGCCACCACTCCCAGCCCTTAAACTTTTTTTTTTTTTTGTACCCGGGATCAAACTCATGGTGTTGCGCTTGCCAGGTGGGTGCTTATTGCCACTGAGCTAAATCCCTTAAGTATTTTTTTTTTTTAACTATATAAGAAACATCTGGGCTAGGGGTCAGCAGCACAGAACCTGCCTGGCAAGCGCAAAGTCCTGAGTTCGATTTCCAGTACCAAAAAAAAGAAACATATTTACACTTCGAAAAGCAACTCAAACAACAGGCTGGGAGTACAGCCCCATGGTAGAGCACTTGCCTAGCATGTGCGAGACCCCGCTTCCATCACCAGCACCACAAACATTATATGATAATTCAGATCACATGGGCACGCATCTCCCCGCCTGGTCCCCCCCAGGCTCACCTTGATGGCCGTGGCACTGCACATGTGAGCTTTCCATGGCTACCGCGAGGTCATCACAAAGGGCTGCTTAAATGACACAAAGGCATTAGCCTCCCAGCTCTGTCTGGAAGCCTCACACACCTGCCAGGCTGCCTGCACATCCCCAGGAGCTCACTCTTCCTCAGGCCCCTGGCAGCTGCCACAAGAAGTCCCGTCCTTGTCACCTTATGTCACTCAGACCATCTTTGTCTTCTGCCCTCTGTCACTATTAAGGACCCCCGAGGTTTCCTGTGGCCCACCAGATAGTCTGAAATAGTCTGATTTGGGGTCAGCTGATGAGCGGTCTTAATTCCTTCTGCCCTGTAATGTGATGTGATCACAGATCCCAGGAGTAGGATGTGGATATCTTTGGGAGGCTGTTATTCTTCCTTTCCATCTTTTTTCCTGTGTTTTGTTCTCCAAGTGGGACCACACCATGTGTGTCATCAGGAGGCCGCTTTCATCCCCTGGCCTCTGGGACACCTGTGCAGGCACTTTTCCAAGGTGGCACCTCCATCTTGTAACTGCTGCCTGGGGTGCTTCGCAGGGCTGGAGCCCATCATTTATCTAAAGATTTTCCCATTTCCAGGCACTTAGCTTGATTGCAGCTCTGTTTCCAACTCCTCCCTGAGTCTTTGCATACATGGGACTTCCTGCGACTCATTCCTAGGGCTGGATCTGCTGAGTTAAAGGACAGGGTTGTTACAACGCGATGATGCTGCCCCACAGTCCCCACGCACCTGTCACAGTGGGTGCTCCCAGTGGTGGGCATCCTCGGACTTTCAAGTGCTCGCCCATCCTGTCTACAAAGCCCTGTTTTGTATTGTGATCAGTTTCAGCTCAGTGACTAAGCACCTGTCACATGTGCCCTGGTGCATGGACCCGGGACTCAGCTGAGTATTACGGTCAGGCAAAGGCAGAATCTTTGGAGGCTGGGGAGAGGCTAGGAGGGTAGGAGGACGATTTCAACTGGGCTGCAAGCAAAGTAAACCAGCCAGGGAGAGAACGGTGCAAAAGAATGTTCCAGGCATTGGGACACGAGCTATAGCTTAGAGGCTGGAGCACGCCCAGGGTTGTTCTGTAACTAAGGCTGCTTGGTAGAAAAGGCCAGGCAGGGATGGGGCCATAGGGGCCACCAGAGATCGGGGCTCTGACCCTGCAGGAGGGAGCCCCTCAGAAGGCTTAAGGTGGGACAGTAGCAGGTGAGGTTTGGGGCTAGGGGTGGCAGGGGGCAGGTGCAGGGTGGTGGCCTCGGCTCTGGGGACAGCTGTGAGCCTGTCCCTGAGGCTCCTCGCTTAGCAGGGCCGCTGGGGGGCAGCAAGGACGGCCCTGACACCCGGCCTCTGGCCCCCAGGAGGCCTGTGAGCGCGGTCTGGCAGAGATGGAGTCCTCGCACCAGCAGGCGATGGAGCAGCTGCAGCGACACCATGAGCGCGAGCTGCAGCGGCTGCAGCAGGAGAAGGAGCGGCTGCTGGCCGAGGAGACGGCGGCCACGGCCTCAGGTGAGTACCCGGAAGGTGCAGGGAGGTGTGCAGGCAGAGGTGGGGGTGCCGGGGTCAGACTTGGGGCGCGATGTCATCCGAGGTTGGAAGCCCCCAGAGCTAGTCTCGGGCTCTGCTCACAAAGGGGAAGAAACTGAGGCAGTGAGAGGTTTTTCCACAACAGATTGACTCCTCTCCCTCAGGGGTCTGCACCGCCAGGCTGGGGGAGCACCATGGCCTAGGCACATGGGTCCTACTTGGTACCCCACATGAGAGCCTCCTTAGTCCTCACAGTGCCCCAGAGAGCAAGGAGCCCCTTCCACAGGTGAGGAAGCCAGGCCTCAGAGGGGTCAGGAACTTGTCCCAAAGGGTACAGCTTGAAGGTAGCAGAGCTGGGGTCAGAGCCAGAGCCCTCTGACTGCAAAGCCACTCTGAAACCCCACCACCACCCCAAAGTCAGAAACAGGAAATGCCCAAGATGGTTCCCCCACCCCACCTGTGCTGTCTTTGGCACACCTCCTGTGTGTGCCTGGCACGTCCTGGGCACCTCTAGGGGTCTGCAGGCTAACAGGGCAGGAAAGAGGTCAGGCGATCTGGAGCCCGCATCCCGCCAACACTGGGCAAGCACTTCCTGTGCTGAGCTCACAGTCCCCCCTGCCCAACTGTGGGGCCTGGTGCCTTGGTATTAGGGAGGTCACCAGTGCAGGCTGCAGATACTGGTTACCCCTGCCCTTGCAGGGACCAGGTGTCACCCTGTAACCCAGCATTGAAGCTTCACAGGGAAATCGACATGGAGCAACAAAGATCATAAGTAACCCTCTGTCCCTGGGTATTGGGGATTGCCCACCAGAAGGGTGATGAGACGCTTTCAGTGTTCAGAGGTTTTTGGATTTTGAAATTGTGGGTAAACCAGCCATAGTGACCTGTAATCCCAGCACACAGGAAGCTGAGTCAGGAGGATCACCACAAGTTTGAAGCCAGCCTGGGTTACATAGGGAGTCTGAGGCCAGCTGGAACTACATAGTGGGACATTGTCCACACCCACACACGCGCGCGCACACGCACACACATACACCCTGCAACAACAACAACAAAAAAAAAATGGATAAAATTGTGTGGATAAGGATTTAATTCTTACCACAACCCTATGTGATACAAAAACAGCTCAGTCCTTGGGAGCCCATCGTCTGAGAAATAGAGCCACTGTGCTGGTCTTCACCCTGCTGGGCCTGTTACACACACGCTGCACGCAGCTTTCAGTAACGTCCCCCTTTCCATATGAGGGTTCTGGGGCACAGAGGGGTTAAGTCGCCTACACCGTCACACAGATCCGCACCAACTGCAGAGCCCGGGCTCTGGACCCTACGCTGGGCAAAGCAGACAGGTGTTTTTCCGAGGCTCTTCAGGGATGGTGCCCACTGTGGGGTCTCAAAGAGAAGCCACTAGCAGCTAAAGGTGTCTCCCCAAGAGAGTACCTCATCCTGTGACAGGCGGCACTCAGTTCAGGACACAGCCCGCATGGCTCTGGCCCTGCACCTGGCTCCCTGTCCTGTCTTCACCTTGGTGTCTGTCGCTCCTCTCCACTCTCCTCCGCCTCATCCCTCTTCTCTGCTCCAGCCATCGAGGCCATGAAGAAGGCCTATCAGGAGGAGCTGAGCAAAACCCGGAGTTTCCAGCAGGGCCCTGACGGCCTCCGGGAGCAGCACCAGTAAGGCAGCCCCTGGGCCCCTGGGTCAGGCTGGGTGGGCTGGGGGCTTTGCTGAGGCCTCAGGCAGAGGACATGTGGGTCTCCCCAGCTGAGACCCCATTTCAGCCCCACATGGGAGCAGAGGCCCAGGGCCTCAGGCAGCCCCCCACCAGGCCCTTCCTTGTCCTTTGTCCTGGTTGTTAGTCTCCCCCGCTCACCTCTGTGCGTCTCCTAGAGCTAGGCTGCAGTGTCCTGCCTGGCCAGGAGGTGTCTCTCCCATCCACAGCCTAGGCTGGGGGACTGTGGGGCCTTTGGAGAGGCCGGTCCAGAGGACGCATCCACCACCCAGAGCGGCCTCCCTGCTCCCAGCCCCCGCCAGCTAGGGGCAGACCCTCGGGGAGAGCCCGAGGCCTTGGGGGGGGCGTGAGCACCCACCATGCCCTGGCTGTGGCACAGGTCCTACGTGGAGGCCCTGAAGCGGGAGCTGCAGGTGCTGTCAGAGCGGTACTCGCAGAAGTGCCTGGAGATCGGGGCGCTGACGCGGCAGGCCGAGGAGCGGGAACACAAGCTGCGGCGCTGCCAGCAGGAGGGCCAGGAGCTGCTACGCCACAACCAGGTGGGCCCCAGGTGGGCGAGGACGCGGGCCGCCTCCACCCTGCCCGGTGCTCCCGCCCTGACCACCGGCCCTCCCCGCAGGAGCTGCACGCTCGTCTCTCGGAGGAGATCGACCGACTGCGCAGCTTCGTGGCCTCAAAGGGCACCAGCAACAGCTGTGGGCGCAGCGGTGAGCGGAGCTCCTGTGAGCTGGAGGTGAGCAGCCTCCCTGGGCCGGGGTCCCCTGCGGAGGGGCGCAAACCTCTGAGGGGCTGGGCCCAGGCCAAGCCAGCACTCCCATGGCACACCCAGCAGTCCGAGTCCTGTCACCTTCCTGCCGTGCGGCTGTGGCAACTATGTGAGCCCCAGTAGCACATCTGTGAAATGGGTCAGCACCTCCCTTACATGGGGAGGCCGGAGTGAGATTTGTGTACTTTATTTATTTATTTATTTTTATTTTCTTTTTTGCGGCACTGGGGTTCAAACTCACAACCTTGCACCTGCCAGGCAGGCACTTAAGCTGCTGAGCCAGACTCCCAGCCCTAGTGTTTTGAGGCAGGGTCGCACTATGTAGCTCAGGCTGGCCTTGCGCTCACGGTGTAGCCCAAGCCGACCTCAAACTCACAACACTCCTTCTACCTCAGCCTCCCGAGTGCTGGGATTAAAGGCATGTGCCACTATGCCCGGCTTGTGTATTTTGTTTATTAACAAACATAGAGGGCGTCCCTCTGTACGTGAGCTTCTGTAAGTCCTTCATTCCCCTACAGCCCCGTGGGCTAAATGCTGTTCCTATCCCGGGTAACAGTGAGGACACTGTCACGGGATGGTCAGGTGCCTCGGAGGTCACATCCCCCTCAGTGTGGGTTTGAACCCAACTGCCTGGCTCTCGTCCTGGTCCCTGCTTCCGCTGGCCACATCAGCAGTGTGGCCCCTCAGGCCGGGAGGGCTCCTGGGGTTGCCTACCATGGTCACATGGCCCGACCCACACAGCCAGGGCCCTAGCATGGCTTCCTTTTGACTCCTTTATCTCAGGGGAGGCTCTGATACTGTGTTGGGGCCGCAGCAGGGATGACGGAGGTCAGAGCAGGGCCCCAGGAGGTCTGCAGAGGGTGGGGGGTGTCTTGGGGCAGGTCGGTGTTGCTGTCTGGGGCTCGAGGCAGGGAGAAGCCAGGCTGCAGGGCTCCGGGCTCTGGCCCTGGGTCAGCCTGGCCTCGTATCCCCAGGTGCTGCTGCGGGTGAAAGAGAACGAACTGCAGTACCTGAAGAAAGAAGTGCAGTGCCTCCGGGACGAGCTCCAGACCATGCAGAAGGTGGGTGCCCACCGGGTGCCAGGTGTCGGGCGGGGGGCGGGTGCGCTGGGGCCACCCGGGGCCCAGCCTGGGAGCAGCACCTCTCCCTCAGCCTCTCCTCTGGTCTCTTCACGACTCCCACAAAGACATCCACCATTGCCTGCAGTTACTGACAAGGAAACATAGGCTAAGAAAGGGGAAGTGACGGGGCTGCACTCACTTCTATTTATTGAGCATTAGTTCATTTTCTTATTACTGTCGATCCCTCCCCGGTGCCAGGCAGAGTGCTAGGCGCTGGGGAGACAGCTGTGGAGGGCCGGGCCTGAGTCCCCACCCATGTGTCAATCCCAGCCCAGGTCTGAGCCTCTGGCCACCCTGGCCACCCGTGGCTGTTGGGTCCTTGACCATTTCGAAGCAGGAAGTGACCACACTGGAGGCTCTGAGGGGCACAGTGGTCACTGTCTTTGGCGAGCAGAGCGTTTGTTCAGGCAGAGGCATGTGCCTGGGCCTTCACTTCCCTGAGCCCCACATCACCAGGAAGTTCTGGGAGGGTAGGCCCAGGGCTGAGGCCTACGGAGGGCCAGGCCTCAGTGCTGGCCAGCAGGGAGCAGAGAAGACATGGTAGCACCGCCCTCTGCCCCCCAGGACAAGCGCTTCACCTCAGGACAGTACCAGGATGTATACGTGGAGCTGAACCACATCAAGACAAGGTCTGAGCAGGAGATCAAGCAGCTCAAGGAGCACCTGCGGCTCGCCATGGCCGCCCTGCAGGAGAAGGAGGCCGTGCGCAACAGCCTGGCGGACTAGAGGTGGGCGCTACGGACGCCACAAGGCCTGGACCCACCCACACCCGTCTCCCAGGTGGCTTCTGGTGCTGTGTATCTTCGCACTGGGAGAAACAGCCCAGGCAGGCTGCGGGGAGGGACCTGGTCACCCCCTTGCTGGGCGGCCACCCCAGCCCTCAGCTTGCACCCTCGTCTCCCAGGTCCTCCTGGTCCAGCCAGCTGCACACCCCGCAACCCAAGGGGACCAGCAGCCTCCTTCCCTGATGGATGGAAGTCAAACGCCAAGCCTTCCCCCCACTCCCATGGGCTGCGGGTGCGTACGCACCTGCCACACACACACAGGTACATACAAGCACACACGTATGCACGCACACACACACACACGTACATGAACACACACACAAACACTCGGCACAAACACTCGGCGTATCTGAGCATGCCCCTTGCACTGGGTCTTACCTTGCACCTTCTTCAGGATTTTATATGTGAAGAGATTTTTATATAGATTTTTTGCCTTTTTTTTTTTCCCCCTCTCCTGAACACTTTATACTTTTTGAAAAAGCAAACCCTGGTGGCATCTGGCTCTGCTCCGGCTCCTGCTTGGGCTTCTGGACCGTGGCCCTGGTGGTGGATGCTGCCCAGGAGACTTGGGGAGCCAGCGCCCTCTTCCCCCACTACCTCCTATTAACAACTTCCTGCCCTGGGTGCACCTGCACCCTGGGGCTCTGGATAGAGGGGCAGAGGAACAGAGGGGGCCAGCAGCCCCACTTGCCCCGCTGAGGGGTGCTGGGCGTGGAACCGCTGGCGTCACCCATGAAGGCGCCTCTCTCCTTCTCCACAAATCTTTGTTTTTTTTATTTTTGGTGGGGGGCAGGGTACCAGGAATTGAACTTAGGACCTGACGCTTGCCAGGCAGGCGCTGTGCCACTGAGCTACATCCCCAGCCCCATTCCAGAAACCTTCTTAACTTAATAAAATGTTCCTGCAGCTCTGATGTCCTGGATGGTCAGGCAGGGCGGAGCACAGAGATTAGGGTTTCTTACGTGGCTTCCTGCACC
>RJWM01024268.1:0-31147 GCA_004363535.1 Dasyprocta punctata | reverse complement strand
TTTGTCTCCATAGGACCTTTCATTCTGCTTTATCATTAAGCTATAAGATGTTTTGAGATAGACATGATCTTGACTGTGTACTAGTCCTGTACCCACAGTCAAGTTTGATGAATGTAAAGAATCTATACTTGCAAGCCTTGCTTAGGTAAAATGAGATTCAATACTCTGGGCTAAATATTTCTATCAAAATAAAAATCTTGATAACTAGCCGGGCATAGTGGCACATGCCTGTAACCTCTGCACTCAGGAGGCTGTGAGTTTGAGGTCAGCCTGGGCTACAAAGTGAGTTCAAGGCTAACCTGAACTACATAGTGAAACACTGTCTCAAAAAAAAAATCTTGATAACCAGTTTTTCTTCTCCAAAAAGTCCTATTAAGGCAAGTTATTTTTATGGAATAGTGATAAGCCCCTCCACATATAAAGTTTCTTCCCTAAAATCAATTTTTCAGGTTTCAACTCTTCCATTCACCATATAAACTGTGGGAGGAAAAATCTGCTAAGCCCCTAATGTCTTAAATGTGTACCAAGACATATTTCATTGATTCCACATCTTTATTTGTCCCACGTTGGTTCAGACTTTCTGGGCCTTCTAGTTCAGGCTTTCCAAGCAGCTGTGCTACAAAAAGGGAAAAACCTCAAATATTTTAGTCTCATCTTCCCACATACGCTTTTACAAAATAGATGAATGTCACAGTTTTACAGCACTTGACAAAATATACCTGTGTTCTCAAGTCAAATAACCAAGTATCTACTGTATTTGCAACACTATTTAGGAACTACAGTAGTATGGGGGAAAAGGGAGATGTTGGTCAAAGCCTACAAGTACTTAGCTAGGAAATCAATAAATTCTAGAGAACTAATCCACATCATGGAAATTATAGTTAATATCAATGAATTTGTAAGCTGAGCATGGTGTCACATGCCTACAATCCCTGCACTCAAGGCTGAGGTAGGAGTGTCACTTCAAGTTTGAGGCCAGCCACGGGTACATAGTGACTTCAAGACCAACCCAAACTACATAGGGAGACCCTATCTCAAAAAACTAATCAAACAAAAAAACCACGTGCTGTATACCTAAAATTTGCTAAAGAGGGAGAAGAACAAGATGGCAGAACAGTAAGCAGCAGAGTTAACACCCTCCCTGAGAGATACCATCCAGATGCCAGAATATAGCAACATGGGGAAGACAAGAAGGAAGGAAGTGGGCCCTCTGGACCCAGGAAGAATCTAAAGCAAGAATTGAAGACCACAGAAAGAGTAAAAAGAAACACTTAAACAAAGAATGTGGTAACTGGTGGCACCTCTGCCCAGAGCCAGACCCACTGTGTGGAAACTGGGGATGCAAGATCAAGGTGCCACAGTGGCAGCAACCCCAGAGGCCTCTTCCGAGAGAGGCAGCATTGGAGGAGAGTGGCAGTGGACAGGGGGAGCAGACCTAAAGAACTGAACTGGCTGACAGTGTGTGTGCAGAGGTCTTCACCTCCCATAAGAGAAAGAGATTGGCTGGGAGACATCTTGGAGTTGGGCTGGGGACTTCTAGCTGGGTGCAGTCCCATGGAGGTTGCTCAGGCTGAGTCCTGCCCCCTACATGCATCCTGGGGGCCACCTTGGAGGGTCCCTGTGCGTGACTGACTCGGTCTGGAGACAGCAGCTCTGCACAGGCTCCAGGGGTGGTGGTGAAGGTCTGCGGGTGACTGACCCAGGTTTGTGGGCGACAGCCCACACTGTACCAGCCACCGGGGAGCCAAGGCAGGCTGGGGAAAGGCAGTGGATAGCACTGTAACAGTGCCCCCAGTGGAAACCATCAGATATCCATAATCAGCACTGGCTAGAAGAACCAGTCTCACTTCAGAGAAATTGTGACCAACGTGAGGAGTGCCTGGGTCCCCAGTGCCCATTTGCCCAGAAGAACCCAGGAATATGTCAAGACAAAGACGCAAAAGGCTGTCTCTGGCCTCCAATCCAAACAGAGCAAGTCCAGGAGATGCAAACGCAGAAGAGATCGGGAGTCCCACAACTGAAGTTTCTGAGGTGATGGCAACTGAAGTAAAGAAACAAATTCAAGAGGCTATCAAAGAAATTAGAACAGAAATACTAACTCATCTAAAAGAAGAAATGAAAAACACAATAAAAGAACTGCTAGGCAACTCTGAAGGAGACATAGATGAAAAAATGGAGCACAGAAAAATGAGGGAAACCTTGAATGAACAATACAAAAAAGATTTAGAATACATGAAACAGATTCAAAGAGATAACCAGGAAATCAAAAACTCCAATGAAAGTTGGCAAAACCACTTGAAAGAAACTGAAGATAGACTTTCAAACCTTGAAGACAGGTTTGCAGCTTGTGATCATGAAAGGAAAGATCTCTTAAAAATAACAAGGAACCTGGAAGTAACAATATAACAACTGCAAGACAACCCAAAGAAGCATAACTTAAGAATAAAAGGTGTGAGTGAAAAAGCAGGGGTCAGTACAAATGACATTAAAAGCCTATTTACAGAAATAATTTTAGAAAATTTGCCAGGCATGGTGGTGCACGACTTTAATTCCAGCACTTGGGAGGCTGAGGTAGGAGGAGTGTTGTGAGTTCAAGGCCAGTTTGGGCTACAATGTGAGCACAAGGCCAGCCTAAGCTACATAGTGTGACCCTACCTCAAAAAACCAGGCTTGGGAGTTTGGCTCAGTGGCTTAAGTGCCTGCCCTGGCAGGTGTGAGGTTGTGAGTTCGATCCCCAGTGCTGCAAAAAAAAAAAAAAAAATTTAGGAAACTTCCCAAGCATAGGAAAAGGAAATGACTTTCAGATAAGTGAAGCATATAGAACTCCAGCTAACCATAACCAAAATAAATCTACATCCAAACACATAATAATCAAGATCCCAGAAATTCAACACAGGAACAGAATATTAAAAGCTGTGAGAGAAAAGAAACAGATCACCTGCAAAGGAAAACCCGTCAGAATCACAACAGACTTCTCAACACAAACCATCAGGTCAAAAAGAGCTTGGAGTGAAGTATTTCAAGGCCTGAAAGAAAACAACTTCCAACCCAGATTGATGTACCCTGCAAAACTATCTTTCAAAATTAACAGAGAAACAAGATACTTCCACGACAAAGAACAACTGAAGGAATTTATGACCACCAAGCCAACCCTACAAAGAATACTGAAGGACGTTTTAAAGCAAGATAAAAAAGATCACAGCTCCAGAAACAGTGGCAGAGGGATATCACCGAGCGGGGCAGACAATTGAGTAGAGAGGAAAAGTGGGCAGCCAACTGCAGGAAAGTGGCATGGCAGAGATTAGGCAGTGCATGTTAGCCTTAACCATTAACATAGATGGCCTCAATCCACCAGTGGAAAGAAACACAGGCAGAGTGGATCAGGAGATAGGATCCACCAACATGCTTTATACCAGAAACACGTTAAACTCTAAAGGGGGTTCATAGACTGAAAGTCAAAGGGGAGAGAACAATGCTGTATGTGACAGGGAACCAGAAAGAAGTTGGGGTAGCTTGCCCATTAGCTACATAGTGGACAAGAAAAATATGGCATTTTTATCCAATGTAAAACTACTCAGCTATAAAGAAAAATAACCTCAAGCCTCTTGCAGGTAAATGGATACAACTTACGATCATGTTCATGGATGAAATGGCCCAGAGCCACATGGGTGGGCATCATGTTACCTCCCTACTACAAAAAAAACTAGAGGAGTTAGTAGGATTCAAAATACACAATACATACTATAAAAATGAAAGGGGAGGAAGTGTCTAAAAAGGGCAGACAGTGGCCACTGTTAATCTATCATTGGAATTTGAGTCCTGTATTGTTTTCATTGAGCTATTTAGTTTGGTCTTATTCTACTTCAGTTTGCCTAATTTTATTATATTTGATGGCATAGACAGCTATTTCAAAGATAACAAAACACATTATGCTAGCCATTATTAATATCTGATCACCTTGTTTTGAAACCCTATATTGCTTTCATTGTTTTGTTTTGAGTGATTTTATCCTATTTTGGTTTGTTTGATTGCACTATGACTGATGATATAAGCAACTGCTCAGAAGATAACATGAGGCATTGTAGTAATCAGTGTCATTATACTATGTATTGCTTCCATTGTTTTGTTTTTCATTGGTTTTATCCTGTACTGTTTTGTTTGATTGTATTGTGCCTGATGGTATGGGCAGTTATTTTGAAGATAACAAGAGGTATTATAAGTGGGAAAGGAGGAAAGAAGGAAGGGAAAAGGAAAAAGACATAAATTTGTATACAGGTATACATAAGATAGTTAAAATGACTATACTACTAAATGTATTACTTATTGAAAAAGAACAGTTAATACTCTTATGATTGGATCAATTTTACATGTCTGTATTACATGTCTGTATCTGTTAATCTAAACAAGCCCTTTAAAGGTAATGATATGCAATATTACAACCATTGTCAAATTCCAATCATCTCACTTTGTAAACCTATAATATTATTGTATTGGATTTGTTGCTGTTGTTGTTTGTTTGTCTCTTTTGCTTTTTATTTTTCTTTTCTGTGTCCATTTTCTCTTAAATAAAAAAAATTGCTAAATAGACCTTAAATATTCTCACCACACACAAATAAAAGACAACTATGTCCCAGTTTCGCTAATTAGCTTCATTGTGGGAATTATTGCACAAGGCGTATTTATATCAAAACATCATGTTGTAAACCTTAAATATACACAATTTGTCAATCACACCTCAATTTTAAAAAAACTATGGTGGCATGGTCCATTATAAAGGAACAATGCTAACAATTACAGTTTAAGGCAATAATTCTCAAACTTTAGTGAATAACAGAATCACATGGAGGTTTGTTTAAAAAAGAAAGAAAAGAAAAGAAAAGAAAAGAAAAAAAAGAAAAGAAAAGGATGGATTGTTGGGCCTCTCACCTTCTAGAGTTTCCAATTCAGTAGGCCTTTCGAGGGGCCAAGAATTTGCATTTATTCAAATCTCCACATGGGAACCACACTTTCAGAACCACTGTACAAGGTGCTGTAAAAGCACTAGGAGAAGAGAAGGCAAATGGAAGTTCTAAAAACAAAACAAAACAGAAAATAAGGATACAGTTACAGGTAGAGGTTAGAAGGTTTTGCAGAAAGAATGAGTATTATATTTAAATATTTGCCCTTCCTCAAAATAACAGATCTAAAGAATGGCAGCATTAGAGTTTCAGAACCGTTCTGCACAATGACAGCCTTCTACAGGCAAATTTTAGCAGGTAAAGTTTCTTTGACATAATTGCGCCATGCTGCCTTCTTTTCAACAATCTTCAAAAAGTTCCTGAACTGGGCATGGTAGCACACAACTGT
Source organism: Dasyprocta punctata (assembly GCA_004363535.1). Lineage (NCBI taxonomy): Eukaryota > Metazoa > Chordata > Mammalia > Rodentia > Dasyproctidae > Dasyprocta > Dasyprocta punctata. The sequence continues at coordinate 25,801 of RJWM01024268.1, read as the reverse complement.
AATCCCAGCACTCTGTAGGCTGAGGCAGGAGGATCACTGAGAGTTCAAGCCCAGCCTGGACTACAGAGCAAGATCCTGTCTCAAAAAACAAATATCAACAACAACAAAAAAAGCCTAAAAAAGAAAGTCACATTTCTCTACCTATCTCTTCAATATGAAAATAATTTGCAAAGTTTGGCTTACAATTTACTCAGATGCCAGCACTAGAAAGTGTGTGAGAAGTTATATTTTCCTGAATTCTGGGGAAAAGAACCATCCATACATCGAGGGAAAGAACTACCCATTCATCAGGGAAAAACACAGAATGGATTTAAGTATCACATACTGGTAATTATTACAGACAATGTGGATTACAGAGATATTTAGCATTTATATATTAGGACTAACAAAATATCACTTTTTTTTCCTCACTCATTCTGTATCTTACTTTCTAGAGTTAAATATTAGCTATCCTTTAGCAAGCTCTCATTAGTGACTCCTTTTTTTTTTTTTTTTTTTTTTTTTTGAGACAGGGTCTCATTATGTGCTTCAGACAGGCCTTAAACTCACTTTGTAGCCCAGGATGACCTCAAACTTGCAGTGAGCCTCCCGAGTTCTGAGATTACAGACTTGTACCACCACACCCAGCTAGTTAGCAACTCTTCTAAACATAAATTTATTTTCATTAGTTTGTACCACCTCTCCCCACTACTATGCCTGAACAACTGTATCTAACTCCAGCTTTTCTCTCACCTGTACAGCACTACTTCCCAATGACTGCATATCCTCACCTATAAGAATACTTGGCCCATTTCCCCATAATCCTTTGATTTGCAACTGCTTGTAAAATAATTTTTCTATTTTTAATTATTCACTTAACTACCAATCAAAAATCATAATTAAATGAGAGAACCAGGATTTAGCTGATAGAATTCAAGTGAGAAACAAAGAAAGACAGAATTTTAGTGTTCTGATGGGTAAAAGTTTATTAGGCCTTCTGAAACTGAAAAGTTACAGATGTATTTCAAGGACTATGGGAATTCCTTCAATCCAAAGGACTAAAAAAACTCATTTTCTAACAGAAGTTTTTGTTGTTTTAAAGTACTGGCCATTGAACCTAGGGCTTGAGTATGGAGCCACGTCTTCAACCTTTTTCTTTTTTAGGATTAGACCTTGGGCCGGGGATTTAGTTCAGTGGCATAAGTGCCTGTCCGGCAGGCACGAGGTTGTGAGTTTGATCTCCGGTACCAAAAATAAATAAATTAATAATTAAGATAAGACCTCACTATCGGGGATGCAGCTCAGTGGTAGAGTACTTGCCTAGTATGCACAAGACCCTGAGTTCAATTCCCAGTACTACCACAAAAAAAAGTCTCACTAAAAGGCCAAAATTGGCCTTGAACTTTTGGTTTCCTGCCTCAGCCTCTTGAGCAGCTGGAAATACAGGCATGCACCACAATACCCAACCTGACAAAGATTTTTCAGTCACTGAAGTACAGATTTGTCTTTTTAATCATTAGTCTATAAACTTTATTTTTTTACTAAGTATTGTTAAAATATAATCTATAAGGATAAATGCTAGAATATGCACAGATAAAACCAAAATCGATCAGAATTCAGTTTGGTGCATTAATCTCCACTAACTCCTAGAATGGCCTTTGTTTAAATGACTTGGTCTATTGTTTTTTCCTTTTCAAATATGATCAGCCTGGCTGGAAAACCAGTCTGAAAGCAAGCTCAGCAGGGATCTCAGATAAAGCAGAAAGTTCTGGGGTTGAAAAGAATAAATGCTTGGTGCATTTTTATTTCAAAGTCACCACTGAAAGGCAGGTTTGAATTTTGTTTGTAAGCTGGTAGTCTTGCTCACTGGTGCTAAATGAAACAGCTTTATCAGTTGACAATCCTGTCACCTGAACAAGTCATTTCCGAATGCAGTGAAGCCTGATTTTGGGTGCTGGTTTAGGGCTCAATCTTTTTCCTCTCAAGTTCTTAGCTCTTTCTTTCTTAGAAATTTCAATTTGCAGGTATCTGAATGAAAAGTACCTGTACGTCATGGTAATAATGAAAACATTTGCACCAGATTACTGCCATTTGAAACATGAAAATCCACATTTTGGTTCAAATTGCTGTTGCCCTACTAATTCAACATGAATGATGTGATAAAATCAGAGGTCAGAATTTCATTAAAACTATTTTAAATTATTTCCTAACAATCTGAAACTGACTTGCCGAAACAACAGCTGTTTCTAAAACGCTTTGTGCTAAGCTCTCAATGAAGCTTTCATTCTTAGCAATTATCTTTGAAAAAGCACTTTAACAGTGAGTTCCTTCTTCACATGAATCATCCAAGCCATTCAGGTGAACGAATAGCTTTTGTAAATTCAAAATATTGCTTAGGTCAGTGATTCTCAACCCTGGCTGCACATTAGACTCATCTGGATAGGTTTTTTTAAAATAACTATTACTGGTTCTTTCTGATTAATTGGTCTGGAATGGAAACTCAACCTGGTGTTTTGTTTTGTTTTGTTTCGTTTTTTTGAGACAGGGTCTCACTATGTAGTGCAGGTTGGCCTTGAATTCACTTATGTAGCCCAGGCTGGTCTCAAACTCATGGTGATTCTCCTGTCTCAGCCTCCTGAGTGCTAGGATTACAGGCATTTGCCACCACACTCTGCAGCCTGGTGTATTTTAAGCACTCCTTAGAAGATTCTAATGTTCAGAAGTGATTAAGAATCATTAAACCAGTCACCCATGGTGCAGCATGCCTGTAATCCCAGTACTCTTCGGAGAGTAGTATCTCAAATTCAAGCCCAGCCTGGGCAATTTAGTGATTGAGAACCAGTCTCAAAATGAAAAAATTTTAAAAGGGGCCAGGTGTGGTGGCTCACAACTGTAATCCCAGCACTCAGGAGGCTGACGCAAGAGGGTCGTTGCAAGTTCGAGACCAGCTTGGGCTACAAAGTGAGCCCAAGGCCAGTCTGAGCTGCAGCCTGAACCCTGTCTCAAAAAGGAAAAAAAAAAAAAAAAAATTTAAAGGGAGCAAGGAAAGTGGCTCAGTGTGTAGATTCAATCTCCATCCAGTACTACAATACACACACACACACACACACACACACACTCTCTCTCACAAAGCCTACATGAATGACTTGAACCTATAAGTATCAACACCTATTTCTGGCCAGGCGTAGTGGCGCATACCTGTAATACCAGCATTCAGGAGGCTGAGGCAGGAGGATCACTGAAAATTCGAGGTCAGCCTGAACTACATAACGAGACCTTGTCTTAAAATGAGTAATTAAACATTCATCCACGTTGGTATCTGTTTTCTTAGTGAGCTTTGGGTTCAAAATCTGCTTATATTTTCTGTGTGTGCACAATGGTTTTTAGAACAACTGTTTGGTTTTCCACAATGAAGTTGTTGTAACTTTGGGACCCACTTGCCCTCTTCAACCTAAATTTCCTTTTAATCCATCCATCATCCTATCATCCATTCTCAAGCACCACTACTGCTCTCTTGAATTTGAGATTCTATAACTGTCAAACACAAAATTCCTGCCCTTGGTTTCTGGCTGTTTTTTTACTGTGGTGTCTAACTCCTTCATAATCCCTCTTCTCTCTCCTCAAAATCTAAATTATATTTCCATTAATAAAAACTCCACAAATAAGGTTTCCCCCAGACGGCACCAGACTTCCACCCGGTCTCATTCCTAAACTCTCATTCTCTTTTCTAAAATGGCCGCCACAAAGCTCGGGGAAGGATGCTGGAGTTCCACACACGCATGCCCAGTACAGCTGGGGTGGGTGGCTGAAGAGAACTGGCCCAAGAAGGGGCGGAGAAGTAGTAATGACGGTAGGACTAGGGCCGGGTGGGGAAGGGACAGGCAAAAGAGACCCCACTCGCCCTCCGCGGGCGACCCGCAGACCCAGCACTGAGCCAGACGGAGCCTGGGCGTCACAGGAAGTAGGAGGCCCCACCCACTGACGCCAGGGACCGGAAGTGAGCGTTGCCCAGGTGTGGCTGTGGGGGAAGGCGGCCGTGTGGCTAGCGTGTGGCGGCTGAGGTAGGGCAGGGTCCCAGTCCGCGCTTGGCTCCTCCGAACAATCCACCTGTAAGGTAAGGACATGTAAGATACGGGGTTCCTTTCACCATTTAAGGTGACTTTTGACCTTTTTCACCTGTACTTTTCAGCCCTAGGACTCTGAACGAAGTTCATATGGCTATCGGCTGGTTCCGAGCCGTCGTCCCCTCGAAGGCCTCTCTAGCACGTTTTACAACCTTCTTTTTAAGTTAACCATCTTCTTCACTTTCTCTTTAGTTCCATTGCTTCAAACGGTTCAGATTTCAGTTTGGGTTTCTTTGTTTAAAGGAAGAAAACTACTATTTTATGGAGGCCTCCAACTCTGTTGAGTTGAAACAGTAGCTTCCTACTCTAACCAGTTCCCAAATTTAACTGCTTCGAAGCAGTTAAATCACTGGTCTGGTACTAAGGAAAAGGATCACCTGTTAACAGTTTGATAAGGAAGATATTTAAAGGGACATAGTTGAGTGATGATACTAAGAATTCCAGTGCTCTTAGTCTATAATTAGTATTTTTTCAGGAAAAAAAAATACATTTGTTCCCTACATGTTGCTGAATCTAACAGTCATCGCTCCTTTACATGCCTTAAAGTCAAGAAACCGGATATTTGGTTCTTTGTTCCAAGCCTCTCTTATTTTTAATGAAAAAGTATGAAGTAACCATGTGTAAAAGGGATCACAAATTCTTAATCTAAATATGAAAAAATATGTTTTTATGTAGTTTAATGATTGCCTTTAACAAATGGGCTCTGCCAACTGATCAGTTGTATTTCCTAACATAAGTTCTACAGCTGCTTATGTCATAGAATGGGGAGAAGGGTATGGAATTGTATGAGAGGCCAAAGGAGAGCTCCCCTAGAGACCACAGCTGTAAATATAACCAATTTTCAGAATCTTCCTGTGAGGTAGTTTTACATAGAATTAGTTTTTCCCTTAATGTTTTGTTTAATCATAGTTGTCAATAGGGGAGATCTCTGATAGAAGGGGTTTCAAACTATGAAACAGTTTCTTTTAATCGTTCATATTTCTGTTAGATTTTTTTTCTCTTGTGAGTGTGTTATGTATAATATACAGTAGGTAGTTCTTGAGTCCTAACATTCACAAGTTTTCCCTCGGTGGCTACAGGACTTCGGTGTTAACTGAAGGGGTTTAAATCAACAAGTCTTGCCATATTCGCATAGGAGACTGGGATGGGAGGGCAAAATGAAGCATCACTAGAAAAGGGAAACATCAGTGTGGCATTTCTTGATCATCGTGTTCAAGAACAGTCATAAAAGTGGTAATCTAAGGCTGGGTGTGGTGGTACACACCTGTAATCCTGGCATTCAGAAGGCTGAGGCAGGAGGATCACTGGGAGTTAGAGGCCAGCCGAAACTGCATAATGAAACCCTGTCTCAAAAAAGACAGAAAAAAAAAAAAAAAGGTAATCTAGTGTCTCAGCATTTTGGATGAGTACACTGTCTAACATAGATGTACATCATTCCCAGATCCTAGGGAGGGGCAAGACTGGTAATCTGCCCATCCCTTAATTTTTAGAAATTTAAGAGGAAGCTGGGCGTGGTGGCGCACTCCTTTAATCCCAGCACCCAGGAGGCTGAGGTAGGCGGAGCGTTGTGAGTTGGAGGCCGGCTTGGGCTACAATGCGAGCACAAGGCCGACCTGAGCTACATAGTACGACCCTACCTCAAAAAACTAGGGCCAGGAGTTTGGCTTAGTGGCTTAAGCACCTGTCTGGCAGGCGCGAGGTTGTGAATTTGATCCCTGGTGCCACAAAAAAAAAAAGAAAAGAAAAGAAAAGAAATTTGAGAGGAGAGCTTTAAAATAGTACCCTAAACCAGGCATCGTGGTACACACATGTAGTCCCAGCACTCATAGGCAGATGGTGGAGGCAAGAGAATCCCTGTAAGTTTGAGGCCAACAGTGGCTATATGGTGAATTCGAGGCCAGCCTGGAATACATAGCAAGACCTTGTCTCAAAAAATAAAATACCCTATGCCTGCTTTTGTCCAGAATTTAGTATTTTTATGGTGTTGATTTGTGCCCTCTAGTGTTAAATAGCATCAAACTCCTAACAGCAGGTAAATAGTAATAGCGTTTGTGGGCCCTAAAATTTATTCCAAAAATGTAGATTAGACAGTGATGTTAAAATGTTTCACAGGAGTCAGATGTGAATTATGCATGCTTTTTATCCTAGCTATTCGAGAGGCCAAGGCAGAAGGATTACAGATTCAAGTCCAGGCTGGATATCTGTCTCAAAAAATAAAAAAGACTGGGAATGTAGCTCAGTGGTATAGTGCTTGCCTACCATGTATGAGTGCCTGGGTCCAATCCCTGGTACTACCAGGGAAAAATGCTTCAAAGAAGGAAAGAAAGGTGCTTATGCCACTGATCTAAATCCTCAGCCCCAGAAAGAAAAGCTTAAGAGGAGAAAATATTTGGGGAAGAGGATACATGCTAAGGATGCCTTATATTGATCTTGGATAACTTCAATTTGAGAAATACCGATTTCCATTCTTAGGGCTGCCTTTGGTACATTTCATTTCTGATTCCCTGATTCATGCTTTTTTTCCCCCCCAGCACTTGAAATCAGCTCGTTCATTTTCAGCATGGAAGATACTTACAGTATGTACTTCTTGTTGCTTTTAGAAAATAAGTTATATTACTTACATGTAGTTTTTAAATTTTATTTTGGAGAGAATAAAACAAGCAAAATAAAACAGAATAAAACTAATCAAAACAAGACAGTGTAAGTGACACAGGATTTCAAAACAAGATAATAGGAAATCAACAGTGGTTACCATAGTGCCTCTTTGTTGTCTTCAAAACACCTGTCCATACCTTCAGATGTACTAAAATCAAACAAAACAGAAACAGAATAGAAACAATAAAAACAAAACAATGAATGCAATAAAGGACTTCAAAACAAGATAATAGTAAATCTAAAATGGTTACCACAATATATCTTGCTATCTTCAAAATAGCTGCCCTTGCCATCAGATGCAACAAAATCAAACAAGATAAAACAGAATAAAACCCAACCAGACAAAACAATGAGAACGATACAGGATTTCAAAACAAGATAATAGGAAGTTAACAATGGCCACCGCCTTCAGAAGGAGATCCCCCATGTATGCTACATTGCATATGTTATCTTCTGAATAGATGATCAGACTGCCAGCTATAGGCCTGCAAAATCAGTGAAACTCTTAAATGCTATAAGCATTAAATTGTATTTTACGTCATTAGCTATTGTTACAGCCTGTGTTTCTCTAGATCAGCCAGTATTTACATATAGTTTTATGTCTGGCTAGACTTTTAGTGTATTGTGAAAAATTCAAATTTCTCCCTGAACTATTGAGAAGGAAAGGTCTATATGGTATTGATATATAGAAAATCTCCAAATTTGAAATAAGACACTCAAAACTTAAGTAATTAAAAGGTATGAGAAGTCATACAGCTTTGAAAAGACAGTACTTAGGACATCTGTCTGAAACTATATTTGGTATTTTTGATGCTTGGGATTGAACTCACACTTTGTGCATGCTAAGTCTGTGCTCTATAAACTGTATTTTAATTAAATGAGGCACTTTTAACTCCTTAGAACTTCAGCATCTTATATATCTGACTCAGAAATAGTAACCTCTGCTTTATATTTTGAGGAGTAATGTAGTATGCATAATAAGGTTGCTGTATATTGAGTTCCTAGGGCAAGAAATTCTGAGAAAGATTCTTTTTTTTTTTTTTTTTTTTTTTTTTTTTTTTCGCGGCACTGGGGATTGAACTCACAACCTCACACCTGCCAGGGCAGGTGCTTAAGCCACTGAGCCAAACTCCCAGCCCTTCTTTTTTTTTTTTCAAGTGATCCAACAAAACTTAAAAGAGCCAAGAAATCAATACCAGCCTGGACAGTTAATGAGACCCTATCTCAAAATAAAAAAAGGCTGAGGGTAAAGCTCACGTGAAGTCCCTAGATTCAATCCCAAGTACCTCAAAACATAAAACAATGTAAAAAGGGGCTAGGAATGCATCCGTGCAAAGTCCCTAGGTTCAGTCCTCAGTATCACAACTTCCCCCAAGAGGAGAAGGAAAGAACAAACAAAAAAAAACCATATAAATTAATAAACATACACACACACACACACACACACTGCATGCAAATAGTCTTTATAGTCTTTGTTAAGTATCTAGAACACAGTGGTTCTCAAACTTCAGCGTGGAGCAAAATCACCTTGGTGCTTGTTAAAACATGGGTGTCACAGCCTAGAGTATCTGAATCAGGAAGTATGGGGTCTGAGAATGTTCATTTCTGATAAGTTCCCAGATGATGCTGATGCATTTGCTCTGAGGGGACACTTTGAGAATCATTGGTCTGGAAGGCTGATTCTCTTTGATCTTCCGTAGGGCTCTCAATTTTTCTTACAAAAAAATTCAAGGAGCTTGCTAGAAATACACACTCACAGGGCTTATCCCAAACCTACTATATTTTAAATAATCCCTAAATAACACTTGGCAATGATGTAAAGTTTGAGAAACACTGTGTTAGAATATACTTGACCTCTTTAGCAAATTGTCCGGGAATTCCAACATTAATCTGATAAGAATTCTAAAGGTCTCCATCTTCTGTCTTGGGCTTTGCCTCAACTGACAATATATTTGTCAGGTCTACTTTCTTACTCCCATGAAGTTTCCTCCATTTCTTACCATGGGTAAGACCCTACTGAAATTTGAGCAACAGTCAATAGTTTTGGAGGAAGTTTGTCAACAGGCCCTACTTTGTTTTCCAAAGTAAGTTATAGTCCCGACAAGCTAGAAAAAATTGTTCAGAGATGTATGATAGTATTTATTTCAACTTCAAATGCACCTACACTTCACTGCAGCATCCTTAGATATCTGCTCAAGAGAAATACTCATACAATGTGTGAAGTATAAACTAGATTGTTAGTAAGCCAGGCATGGTGTCGCAGGCCTATAATCCCAGCACTCGGGAGACCGAGGCAGGAGGATTGTTGCAAGTTCAAGACCAGCCTGAGCTACAAAGTGAGCTCAAGACCAGCCTAAACTGCATATTGAGACCCTGTCTCAAAAAGACAACAAAATGAAAAACTAGATTGTTAGTCTCAGTATTGAATACAGTAGTAAAAAACTGGAAACAAATGCCCATGGACAAGGAAGGTAACTGGTTAAGAATCTGTGGTACGTTCATATGTATAGCATTGATGTATTCTTTATATGTAATGACAAGGAAGGAGCACCAAAAAACATTAAAAACTAGGAATGTAGCTCAGTGGTAGAGTGCTTGCCTAGCATGCACAAGGCTCTGCATTGAATCTCCAGTATAACCAAAAAAAATTAGTAAAAAAAAAAATTTCAAAATAGACACAGGAAATTCTGTCACATGCTACAACATGGATGAGATAATTTTGCAGGGGGGGGTCTTTTCGAGACAAGGTCTCACTATGCAGTTCAGGCTGGCTTTGAGCTCACTTTGTAGCCCAGGCTGGTCTCAAACTCAGCGATCCTCCGGCCTCAGCCTTCCAAGTGCTAGGATTACAGGCATGCACCACCATGCCTGGTTTAAATGACATAATCTAATCACAGACAAAACAAACACTGTAAGATTTCACTTCCGTGAACTATCTAAAATATATAGAATGCCCGGGATTTAGCTCAGTGGCATAAGTGCCTGCCTGGCAGGCGCAAGGCTGTGAGTTCGATCCCCGGTACCAAAAAAAATAAAAGAAAATATATAGAGTGATGGTTTCCAGAGTCTAGGGAGAGAGGATTGGGGAGTTGATGTTTACTGGATATAGTCTGTGAGACTACAAACTTCTGGAGATTGCTCAATAGTGTGAATATACTTGACATTACTGAATTGTACACTTAAAATAATTAAAATGGTACATTTTATATGTATTTTATCACAATTTAAAATTTTTTAATTAAAAATAATTTTTTAATATAGAAAACCAGATTAGACCTGGCCTAAACTGCCAGACACCAAGGAGTAAAGCATTATGGTAGGAAGCTCTCATTACCAACTCTGACATATGCTACTATCTGGGCAGAGTAATATGTGTAAATCATATGGTTCATCCAGTCTGTCAGCTGCTGACATGGCCTAACATTTTCAAGTGATGGAATGGATTAAATGAAGGGAAACTAACAAGAATTTCATCTGTAAATGCTCCCTAGATGTCCTGAAGCTTCAGAAATAGGAAAAGATTGCTGGTCAAGAGCAGCTTGGTTGGCATAATAAGCTTGTCCTCTAAAACTTTTCCTGCCTATTCATTCTGTCCTTCAAGTCACCTTTCTAGCTCATTTGCATCATGATCATGGTTAGCAATTCCATGTTTACATTCTTCCAGTGAAACTGTCTGTTTTAATTTCTCACTGGCTTTTGATTTTCACTGCAGTCTCCTGGTTTATAAGCTTCTTATCAAATGTGAATTGTTTATTTCACTTTAAAAATTACCCCTAGGGGTGGCAAGAGCATTTGCCTCTTGTCCACAAAATGCCCTTAACCATTTAATTTCTCTTTCTTAGCTACAGTTGTTAAAATTTGGGGCTTAGCCAGAGCATCTTGTATATCCTGAGGGCAGTTTTAAATAGCACAATCTAAATTAGGAACTTTTCTTCCACATAGCAGTTCCATATGTCTGCAATTGTCTTAACCTCAAGAAGTTTTGTTTTTGCAAATTGTTTTTTATTTTTAATCTGGATAGTTTGGCAGTGACTAGATTAAGAATTATTTAGAGTTTTTTCCCCCTTATCTGTGTCCCATAATAGGAAAAGTAAAACCACCTATCTGTTAAAGGTAGTGGTACCATTTGAGAGGTAACTAGAGTCATGATGATAAGGAACTGCTTATAGGAGTAAATTAAAACAAAAAAATCCACCCACTAATATTTCTCAAGCTTCCATAAAATAGTGTAACTAGAACAGTGCGTACCAACTTTATGTCATGGATACTAATATAGACAAAGATGCTAAAGAATGGGATTGACTGTCCTCAACTTGCCCTAGGATCATGTGGCTGAGGATCAAGTGGTGGGGTGATTTACAAGCTCAGTGGGCCACAGTAGATACACTGGCACACCAGCAAGCTACTTCAGCTTTAGCAAACTAGTTGGGAAACTCTGGTTGGATTAACTGGAAAATAAAAATGAGACTATCTCTTCATTTAACTGTTTTTGTTTTTGTTTTATGGTAAGGGTAACAAAAAATGAAAACAAATTTTTTAACTAATACATGATGCCAGTATAAGATGATTACATTTGTTATGGGGTGTTGGCACATGTGCATAACTTATCATAATTCATCCTCTTTGCCTCCCCACCCTCCATCCCTTAGATCCTTTCCCTCTTTTAAATGAAAACAGTAGTCAAAATGTGAACTGATTCCTCACCCCATGACTTCTGGTCCTTCTGGATTTATTAGTATTCAGGGGTAGCCGGGCATGGTGGTGCACGCCTTTAATCCCAGCACTCGGAGACTGAGGTAGGTGGAGCGTTGTGAGTTCGAGGCCCGCTTGGGCTACAATGCGAGCGCAAGACTGGCCTTAGCTACATAGTGCGACCCTGCCTCACAAAAACTGGGGCTGGGAGTTTGGCTCAGCAGCTTAAGCACCTGCCTGGTAGGCGTGAGGTTGTGAGTTCGATCCCCAGTCCCACCAAAAAAAAAAAAAACCTTCGGGGTACTAGATGTGGTGGTGCATGCCTGTAATTCCAGAACTTCAGAGGCTGAGACAAGGACTGCTTTGAGTTCAAGATCAGCCTGCACTACAAAGCAAGACTTTGTTTCAAAAAAAAAAAAAAAAAAAAAACTTTCAGTGGTCACAGTTTTATATTCTCAGAGCTACATTTTATCTTTTAATTGTTTAGTTAACCTTTTTTAAAGTTAATTTTTCTTTACACTCACTTTTTCTATTATCTATCTTATAGATTCTGTTAAAAAAAAAAAAATGTGCCTAAATGTGTTGCAAAGGTCTGTTATACTGTATACTTCAATGTATTTGTCTCTCTTTCAGTTGACTCCCTGGATCCTGAAAAGCTATTACAGTGTCCCTATGATAAAAATCACCAGATCAGGGCCTGCAGGTTTCCTTATCACTTAATAAAGTGCAGAAAGGTAAGGTATTATTTTTATAACTTACCATCTTGAGTTCTTTCAAAAAGCTAGATCTTTTAAACATCAAATAGTTTTAGCATAAATGTTTTAGTTGAATTCCAGGATTGTTTTGAGAATCTACCTCTGTGTCCAACATTTATGGGAAGTTTATTTATTTCTTAGGGTGCATAAATTTTTCTTCTAAGTAGTGACAAACACCCTTTATAAATAGTATCTCTGGATCTTATCCTTTGTAAAGAGAAGGAAACACCAATTTTTGTTAGTGAGGAGAAATCCTTCTTATAAACTTCATGTGTTTATTGTCCTGAAAGAACTAGGTGCTACACGTCTTTCTGAATTTTGTTCTTGTCTAGAAATTTTAGGAGGTTGACCAACTAGAGGTTAGCCCAAGAAAATAGTATTTCTAGAAATAACTGTTGCTCCAAGTTCGACCATCTTTTAAAAAATTCCTTCCGGTCACACTCCTTTATAGACTTAGATGTAAACTAGCACTGTTATTAATTAAGAGATATGTTGATAAGATTGCTGGAATGCAGACATCAGATACAGAGACCAAAATTCAGTCAAAATTTAAACTTGAAAAACAAATTTAGTATTTAATCCAAACTGCTTACAATTCAGATTTAGTATCCTTTAAACAATGTTTCTAGGAGAACCGGGCGTGGTGGCGCACACCTTTAATCCCAGCACTCAGGAGGCTGAGGCAGGAAAATTGTGAGTTCGAAACCAACCTGGGCTGCAAAGTGAGTTCAAGGCCAGCATGAACTGCATAGTGAGACCCTGTCTCAAAAAGACCAAAAAATAAAAAATAAAAAAAATAAAGTCAAATTGTTCAGAGCCTCATTTCGGGTATCATTACTTTAAATAAGTGTCCCTGTATTAATCTGAAAAATCATTGGTTTGTCCCTTCTTCAGCTCCTTTGCATCTATTTTCCAGACTGTTGTACTGCAATAGCAGGGACATTACTGCAATGCAGACTGAGTATGTTTAGTGTTACTGTTCATCCTGGATGTCAGCTTTCAGAGAGCTCTACCATTACAGGCTGTGCCACCTGAATCTTGTGACTGAGAAACAGAAAAGAAAAAAAAAAATGGTTTGGGGCTGGGGATATGGCTCAGCAGCATAAGCGCCTGCCTGGCAAGTGCAAGGTCCTGAGTTAATTTCCAGTACCAACAACAAAAAAAAAAAGGGGGGTTTTTTTACCATTTAGCTCTTTGTAAACCACTTAAATTGGCATATATTTAATGGTTTTGAAGTAACTTTTTTTCTTTTTGTGGCAGGGATCAAACTCACAACCTTGCACTTGCCAGACAGGCACTTAGGCCACTGAGCCAAACTCCCAGCCATAAATTATTTTGGGGGCAGGGTCACACTATGTAGCTCAGACCAGCCTTGGACTTAGGTTGTAGCCCAGGCCGGCCTCGAACTCACAACGCTGCGCCTACCTCAGCCTCCCGAGTGCTGGGATTAAAGTCGTGTGCCACCATGCCCAGCTTGAAGTAACATTTGAATAGTCTACAAATAATTCTAAGTTTTTTAAGAAATTCGCCTACCATAGTTAAGCCATTAAGTTTATGAGAGGAATTTTAAAGGATTAAGGCTGAACCACTCCCCTTAGATTTTAAGAGTTCCAAAGGACTGACAGATTCCTTCATTTTGGCTCCACAGAATCATCCTGATGTCGCAAACAAATTGGCTACTTGTCCCTTTAATGCTCGCCACCAGGTTCCTCGGGCTGAAATCAGTCACCATATCTCAAGCTGTGATGACAAAAGTTGTATTGAGCAGGATGTGGGTAAGCCTGACTAACTAAAATGTTCCAGTAATGTAGGTTAGCCCATTCATATTTGTGTTGTGCCACATTGCCAACTTGATTTGTGCCTTTCATCATTTCAGAAGAAAAATATTTTTCTGCCTTTGAAATTTTTGCCTGTTAGCAGCAATAGGTTACTTGTCGTTTACATGTCAGGCTGCTTTCTCTTCTGAACAGCCTGATTCATTTTACTAATAAACCATGTAAAAATAAAATCTTTTTATTGCCATAAACATGATAAATGTCTTTTTCTTTCTTTTTTTCTATGATTAGACCCCTCTGTTTAGATTTCATATTATCCATGTTTTAGAAACAAAGACCCATTAGGCTACCCTGCAACCTCCTCCTAAACTCCCTTTTTTTTTGTTTTGTTTTGTTTTGTTGGGGGGGGAGGAATTGTTGTGTTCTTTTGGTTTTTTTAAAACTTTTTTTTTTTTTTTTTTTTTCGTACCAGGGATTGAACTCATGATCTTGCACTTGCCAGGCAGGTGTTTTGCCACTGAGCTGTATCCCCAGCCCAGGTTTGTTGTTGTTATTTTGTTTTGTCTTTCTGAGACAGGGTCTCACTATGCAGTTCAAGCTGGCCTTGAGCTCATTTTGTTGCCCAGGCTGGTCTTGAACTTGCAACAATCCTCCTGCCTCAGCCTCCAAAGTGCTGGGATTACAGGTGTGCGCCACAATGTCCAGCTCCTTTTTTTGGTTTTTTGAGTCAAGGTCTCACTTTGTAGCTCAGGCTGGCTTTGAACTCACCGTATAGACCAACTGGCATTGAGCCCATGGTGATCCTCCTACTCCAGCCTCCTAATTACTGGGTTTACAGCCATGCCCCACCACACACTGCACTACTACTTTAAACACAGTAACTTGGCAGTAACTTGGCCATTCTTATGTCAAATCTCTGTTGTCTTGCAGTCAACCAGACTAGGAACCTTGGACAAGAGAGACTGACTGAGAGCACATGGCAGTGCCCCCCTTGTGATGAAGATTGGGATAAAGGTGGAATGCCTCTACATCTTTCTCTTCACCATGCCTAAATCTCAAGTCATTTGCTTAAAACAAAAGGAAGATTTTCTTTTTTTATTAACATACCATGTTACTGTTTTTATTGAGCCCCAAAATAAGCACATTTGTATCACTGTGCAGACATGTAGAACAGCCTTTCCCTCTTGATTGGAAAAGTCACATCTTTACATCTGTTTTTTTTTCATAAATTGAGTTGTACCATCTGTGTTTGATTGTTACTAGACATGTTTATTATTATTTACGTAGCTTGTGTTTATATTCTTCAGCTAAATTCCTGTTTCTGTGTCACTTGGGGAAAATACTTGATCAGTTTTTACTTGCATTTCCTAACTTTGGTGTATTAATTTCCATCTTACAAATTTAACTATTCTCAACTGATACCTAATATTATCACAAACAGTTTTGCTTCTTTTGGCAGATCTGTGGGAACAAACTAGCACCCCATTCGTCTGGGGCACAGCCAGCTTCTGTGGCAACAACAGGTAAATGAAATGATCTCTTTCTCAGCAATTCCTCCCCAAATCAGTGTCCTATTACCAAAAATAAGCCACTGTCTTTCCTTGATGGTGTTCTTTGGTGATAGCTTATGCTTGTTTGGGTGAGTTTTTTCCTTTCTTATTCCTTGATTCATAAAAAGGATATGTGCTTTGTGCTAATCATTGGGAATATAAAAACAGTCTTAGAGTCTTTTGTTTTTCTCTTAGAGTCTTTAAAAGGAGGCATGCTTCTGCTTTAATTGAACTTTTTGCTAAGTTTACATTATTTTAATACTTTGAAAAATTTTTCTGAGGCTGGGTATGGTGGTGCACACCTGTGATCCCAGCACTTGGGAGTCTGAGACAGGAAGATTGCTGCAAGTTCCAGGCCAGCTCAGGAGTTCAAGGCCACCCTGAACTATGTAGCAAGATCCTGTCTCAAAAAATAATGATAAATTTTTTTAATTTGAGATTAGGAAGTCCAGACTACCTATTGGATAGGGGAAAACACGGACCTCTTCCCACTAATTATTGTGTCTAATTTAAAACTATAAGATTCCTCATTATTGCCAATACTCAGATCTTAGAAGATCAAGTTTCAAATCTAAGTGAGGTTATTTCTGTATTAGAAAATGAAGAAATAAAGTGTAAACTTCATTTTTTGCCCAAATAGTGTGCTTATTGATTTTTATTTCTTAGTCTGTAAGATCAGTTAATCATTTCAAGCCAGAAGTGGTGGCTGTAATCTTAGCACAAGGGAGATCTGAGGCAAGAGGACCACTGCAAGTTCAAGCCCAGCCTGAACTACACAGCAAGACCCTGTCTCAAAAAAAAAGTTACACAATAATTTTGTACACTATTTTATGTGCATTTTAAGACAAAAACTTAAAGATGAATTCCAATTATTACAATTTTAATTTTACCTCAGTTCTGTGAGATTTCCTGCCTTTAGTTAGATTGAATGGCATTTTAGTTTATCGCCTATGTTTACTTAGTTGATGAGCTGTCATACTATTGAACAGTAGATGGCATTGCTGTTTATCTCAATTTCTGGAAAATGAAAATGGTTAGACTCATCTTAATGCCTGTATAAAACAGAGAACTTTCCAGAGAAGTGGTAATCATTCTAATTACAGGAATGCATTTGAGGGAAATGTGTTTACATTTTTTCACTTGAATGTGTATTGTTGTTTTCACTCAAATAACGTGTGAGACAATCAAAAAAAATTTTGATTGTCTCACACGTTACCTGCCCGAAGAATGCAGATTAATGCCAGCATCATTAAATTTCTTTTTTTTTTTTTTTTTTTTTTTTTTTTTTTTTTTTTTTTTTTTTTTTTTTTTTTTTTTTTTTTTTTTTTTTTTTTTTTTTTTTTTTTTTTTTTTTTGCAGTCCTGCTAGCAACATCATTATGGAACATAAGAGCAACCTGGCTTCAGGCATGCGAGTTCCCAAGTCTCTGCCGTATGTTCTGCCATGGAAAAACAGTAAGTGAAATGGAGGCAAAATGCTTTTATTACCTTCATTGTAGTAAAAAACCGAATACTCTTAATTATTCAGATTTCTTCTGTCTGAACACCTTGCACATACATGACCATGAAAGTACTTTCTTAAATTTTATATCCTAGACATCTCACTTATTTCACCCTATGTTTGACATTGGTTAGAAACAAAAAAAAATTATGAAAAATAAAGTACGAGACCACATATGCAAGGAGAATTTTTGCAGGGTGAGATAACCACTAACATCAAGTACCATGAGTAAATTTGGGGACAAATAAAAAAGCTACTAATTTAGAATAAGAGGACATTATTCCTAAATTTTGTAGGTATAATACCAGAAGGGAATTGGGATCACTATTTGTATTGCAGGGGCCTAAAAGGAAATGAATAAAGAGAAAAACAAAGTAAAAAGTCATAAGAACCAGCATAAAGAATGGAATTCAGTTGTCTTCACTAGATATCCTAGGCCATGCTGAGTATACAAAATTCATAACAAAATACATTGGTACCTCAGATCACAAACTTAATTCTTTCCACAATCCTGGTCACAAACTGAATTGGATGAGAATCAAATCAAATTCAATGATTTAGGTTCAACATTGACTTCATGTGGAAATTTGATATCCTTATAAAAGAACTCCTACTTTCAGAATACCAAAGATGGTATAATTTTTATTTCATACAAGTTTACATTTTCTAATGTTGCTCCTAAATTCAGATTCCTTTGATTTCTTCCTTTCCTACTATTTGAAATAATTTTTCAGTGGTCAGATACTCCTTTTAAAATGTTTCACTTTGAATACAAAAAAATGAGATTACCAAGTTATATACCGAAAGGTTGAATAAGTAAAGGATTATTTTCCTGTGCTCTTAAATGGAATCTGATCACCAGTTTAAATTATTCTACTTTTATATTATTATTCACTGTATCCCAGAAATAAGTCATTTGTGTTTAGTAAACATAGAGGATGGAGTGCATTTCAGTTGACATGGTATATTTATTTTGAAATATTTTTACTCATAGATGGAAATGCACAGTAACTGAACAGCTTTCTTAAGTAAGTATTTCAGTTTTATATCACTATATCTTCAGACGAATGCAAGATTTAACTGGACATAAAGCAGTTTAGGTCTAATTTTCTTTCAGATTATGGTATCAAATTAAACCTTAGTGTGTGCATGTGTTTTTTAAGGATATAGCCTCTGTTATAGCTTTACACACTAATGAATAGGCATTTACTGGTTAAATTAGAATTCTGTTAACATGCTAAGTTGTTTTCCCTAACGTTAGTACACATTGCCTTTTTTTATATCAAAGTTTTATTCTATATCTGTCATGCCTCTTTTAATGGACTGAGATTAATCAGACAGCTGTGCTTCACTGCTCTGCAGTTTATTCCCTGCGCAGTACAGTTTAATCCTCATCAAAAAATTTGTACTGTCTTTAATGAGCACTTAAAAGTTCTGGGTCTCTTAAGAGTCTTGCACTGTTCATCTCATCTGAGTATTTGAGTTAGCAGAACTTCACAAAAATCTATGTGAAGAGACCAAAATCTTTTACTTTTCACAGATGAAGCTTTTCTTGAATTTCCTCTGTATATTCATGGCAGAGCCAAGTTTAGCACTTCAAATACAACCTCAGCTGAAGTTGCTCAGCCCCATAGCTCATGACAAAGCATGTATTACAAAGGCTGGGAGTGGCATTATATCCCAACTGTCTTGCAGATAGTAGGCCTTAGTGACTGTGTTTGATGGAATTTTGGTTGGCTGGTTGGTTGATTGAGACAGGGTCTCAGTATTATCATTCAGGTTGGCCTTGAATTACTGTGTAGCCAAAGCTGCCGGGTGTGGTGGTGTATCCCTATAATCCCAGCACTTTGGAAGCTGAAGCAAGAGGATCACCATAAATTCAAGGCCAACCTAGATTACATAATGAGTTCAAGGCTAGCCTGAACTACATAGCAAGACCCTGTCTCAACCAAAAAAGGAAAAACTATGTAGCCCATGCTAGCCTCAAACTCACAGCGACCCTCCTGCCTCAGCCTCCCACATGTTAAGATTACAGGCATGCACCACTACTCCTGGCTGGTGACTGCGTATTGAATAAATGAATAACTGGCCTATTGCTTTCCAGTCTCTCTCTCTCTGGACAGTGAAGCAGATGAATCTGTTAGACTTCATTTTGTACCAAAAACTAATGTTTCTTCTGCTGAGAAGTATGAGAGATGCCAAAAGCATAAGCCATGTGTGGTGGCACACATCTGTAATCCCATTCTGGGCTACACAGTTCAAGACCAGCCTGAAATACATGGCAAGACCCTTCTTCAAAAAAATAAATAGATAAAAAAGAGATGTCAAAAGAAAACACTTCTGAGCTATGAATAATATTTATCTTCTAGGTATTGCCCATTTTTCTTTGTAGTTTATGACTTAAAATTATTGAACACACCTGAAAGCCAAAAAAATGAGGTTTGGTCCCACAAGCGAAAAAGACACAACAGCATTGGGATGTATCAGAAAGTATGCATTGAACAGACCTGAATAAATGATGAACTTTTGAGTTCTTCTCTGGTGTGCTGCACAAGTGTTTGGTGGTCATACATTAAAGATAACTAT
This sequence comes from Dasyprocta punctata, assembly GCA_004363535.1. Taxonomy (NCBI): domain Eukaryota; kingdom Metazoa; phylum Chordata; class Mammalia; order Rodentia; family Dasyproctidae; genus Dasyprocta; species Dasyprocta punctata. The sequence goes on along the minus strand of RJWM01024268.1, from coordinate 6,185 downwards.
CTAAAAAAAATGGTGACTTTGAAGATTAAAACCTTGGAGAGACTTCTGCCTTTGTAACTTAAGATCAGACGTATCTTTAGAATTTGGGCTAAGGATGTGGCTCAGTGGTGGAGCTCTTGCCTTACATGCACAAGACCCTGGGTTTGATCCCCAGCACCACAAGCAAACATAAAAGAATTTAACTCTTCACTATTTTAACTCCTTACACACAGAAAATTTATTTATCTGTATAACCCCTGAGAAATCAGAAAAAGAGAAAATTATCCATTAGATAAGAATCCTTAAGCAGTGCACGCCTTTAATCCCAGCACTTGGGAGGCTGAGGTAGGTGGAGCGCTGTGAGTTCAAGGCCAGCTTGGGCTACAACATGAGCGCGAGGCAGGCCTGAGCTACATAGTGCGACCCTGCCTCAAAAAACTAGGGCCGGGAGTTTGGCTCAGTGGCTTAAGCGCCTGTCTGGCAGGTGTGAGGCTGTGAGTTCAATCCCCGGTGCTGCCAAAAAAAAAAAAAAAAAATAAGAATCCTTAAGCAGCCACAGGCCTTTTTATCCTCTTAATAAAAATTATGCATCATTTTTGAGTGCTTATTACAGAATTCTGTAGGTCCTTTGGAAGGATATAGAAGAAATAGAAGACATGATTCATTACTATAAAGAATTTATGGATCCAGGCGTGGTGGCGCATGCCTTTAATCCCAGCACTCGGGAGGCTGAAGTAGGAGGAGCATTGTGAGTTCGAGGCCAGCTTGGGCTACAACACGAGCACAAGGCCGGCCTGAGCTACACAGTGCGACCCTGCCTCAAAAAACCAGGGCTGGGAGTTTGGCTCAGTGACTTAAGCGCCTGTCTGACAGGCCTGAGGTTGTGAGTTCAATCCCCGGTGCTGCCAAAAAAAAAAAAAAAAGAATTTATGGGTGTAGTTTTTTAAGTGTATATACAATATACAAGAATGCTTTATTCAAAAAAAAAAGAATGCTTTGTTCACTTAGTATTCAATGCACTTTATCCCATTTGCATTTTTCTCAATAACTTCTTTTCATTAGGCAAGTACCACAGAAGCAAGTAAAGCCATATTAATTTTTATTCTCTAATGTACATTGTAGTAGCTCAAAAATATTGTTGAATTAATGACTAAATAGAGTACAAAAGAGGAGAAAAAGATCAGTGTAAGTTAATTGGAATTAGTCCAGAATTACTTGAAGGAATCACTTTCCTAGAGAGTCAATTCTGATGTTCTCCTCACTTGTGAAATTGTTAACACAGGAAGTATACATCAGTGTCTGTATAGAATGTCTGTAATACAATTAGCAAGTTTCTGTGTGCACAGTGGTACTAAAGCTAAGGATCAGAGTGCCATACTTGGTGTTCTGCCGTGAATAGCAGATTCCTGTAGCAGACCAAGAGAATTTAATTCGATTGTAGTCGTATGACCTATTGTCAGATGTGGTTGGTGCTTTTATCATTGAAAGGCACTAAGAACTGTCTCTTTTCCCCCCTTTATTTCCTTGCAGATGACAGACCCTTGAAGACCATTGCTTCTTTCTGCTACCCAAGAGTTCATTTTTTTCAACTTATCTAATTAGAGAATGATAAAAATTGTCTGTGACTTTCAAACTGACAAGTGCCTTTCTTTTCCCTCCACTCTTTGAGTCCTCACTAATTTGATACAAGAACCCTCATACTCAGAAGAACATCTTCTGAATACTCTGTTTTAGAATCCTCAAGACTGAATATTTCCAACATAGGTTAGATTTGTTTTATTTATCTGCCTACATTCCAGCTAAAAAATGTACTAGCCGTCAAACTAGGTGTGGACCATGTAGGGATGAATATTGGAATGAAGAGGAGGAACAAATGTAAATGTAAAGAAGAGAAGTACACTTTCCACCTGAGTGTGAAGTCTGATTAAACATCAAAGTTTAAATATATGAGGGCACTGGCGACTGCCCTAGGATGTGTATATAATAGTTTACACTAGAGAGAGTATTTTTGGAAATATTTGTCAGTATGCTTTATCCAAGTCCCCATCTATACAAGATCCCTTATCTAATTAGAGAATGATAAAATAGTTTAGATTTCTGAAACACCGAAGCCTCTGGCTACCCTAGCATTTTGTGGCCCCTTATAAGAACACTTCATAATCTCCCCAGACCAGTTTCTGTGAGAGTTTGTTTTGTTTGTTCCTGTTCTCCTTGCATTTTTATCTTCTAGTGCTAGGGCTTAAAACCAGAGTGTTGGGCATATTAAGCACATGCTGTACCTCTAACCTTTCAAGACCATTTTTGGTTGTTTTCATCCTTAGTTTGGTTTGGTTTTAAAACTGTGGCATGGAAAGGGATTTGGGATCTGGTACAGATAGGCAGTTGGATAAGGCATATCGACAGATACTTCCAAAACTATTCTCTCTAGTGTTGTTTGCAGGTGAGAGTTGAGAGAGGGTAATGGGCTTCTGAAGAATGTCTGTTTCCTGGAGACATTCCTAACGAAGCAGAGCTATCTTGTTTATTTAGTTCCAAACTCTAAAAACAGGTCCGAGATAAGGCCCAATACAATATTCTTTCTACTCATAGTTGTATGGTCTTAAGGGAATGACTGACTAGACTCTTTCTTCTGTAAAGGGTATAATACAGTGGGGGCAGACAGACACCATATGACCCTAGTTCAGACCATTTATATTTGTGTGTTAACATGTCACAGGTGCCCAAGGATATAGGTCACCAGCCTAAGCACCTGGCTGGGAAGCGCAGCGTCACAACAGCTGAACTTCTTTTTTTTTTGTTTTTTTTTTAAGTACTGGGGATCAAACTCATGACCTCACACTTGCCAGTCAGGTGCTATGCTGCTGAACTATACCACCGGCTGAACTTTCTTTTAAAGTGGTCATATTACTGGAAAGTACATTTTGGTATTTTGGTAATGACAGAACACAACTCTGTATTACCCTTGTAATCAGGATATCTAACTTGTTTAGGAAAAGCAAGTTAGAAATGTAACCCTTATTGCAATACAGTTCAACTAAGAAATCAAATAGAAAATAATTACCTTGTGTTTTTTAAGTATCTAAAAGAACAGAGTAAGCTAATATGTATCGTTCCTAAAAATACTTATTTTGGGAAAATAGCGCTATGCTTATGGCCACTAAAATTTAATCACAAAACCTTTAAGAGTGTAATTAGCACTCACTATAGGGAGAGCGCCTGCCTGTTTCAATTTTGGTAGCTTACAAGATAGTCCTGTTGTTTCTTTAGTTTCTTTTAGCTGCCAATTTGTCTGGTTCACAAACTTTAAGAGATGGCTTAGGATTTTTATTGAGCCTGTGATTTACTAGTCTAAATTTAGTTTGCCAGAAATGTTTGAAGACTCCCAAAAGCTAGTACAAAGAAATGACTCTTTAACTCTGCTACTTCTGTCAGAAATTGGGAGGAACAGCTTATCTTTGGGACCTTCTTATTTTTAGGACCACCTTTTTCAGAGGATCCCCTTCCTTCAGAGGGTGAACGTAGAAGGTAAACAGTTGAATATTCTGTGTCACTTTTAGTTAAAGTGAAGAGTTATGGTTATGGTGGAAACAGATGTGTTTGAAAAGCTTAGACTAAAAGAGCTAAGCTCTACATTTGGTCTTATCCAGAGCTTCCATTCTCTACCCCAAGGAAAGTATTTGCTTTTTAGAAATTGGCTTTCTCTGCAAGGATTCTAGAAGTGCCATTGTGATTTGCAAATGTTCTCACCAGTAATAAAGAAGTGTAAATGATAATTGATGCTTAGCTCTCCTGGTAGCTATACCTGAGCTAAAAAGAGAATATTTGGGGGTTTTTTGTTTGTTTGTTTTTTATTTTTTGTGGCACTGGGGATCAAACTCACAATCTCGCACCTGCCAGGGCAGGCACTTAAGCCACTAAGCCAAACTCCCAGCCCTGGTTTTTTGAGGCAGGGTCGTACTATGTAGCTCAGGCCAGCCTTGTGCTCGAGTTGTAGCCCAAGCTGGCCTCGAACTCACAACAACGCTCCTACCTCAGCCTCCCGAGTGCTGGGATTAAAAAAAGAGAGAATATTTGAATTTAATTCAAATGATCCACTGTAGTACTTTTTCATTGATAAGGCAGAATACTAGCTGTTTGTGTTGGTTTCTTAGATGAAATATATACAGTATATACTGTGCTGGCATTTCTTTGCTTGTTCTTTTCACAATTCATATTATGCTCCAGAATAGGAAAAAAGATAATGTTTTCCTTTTGTTTTGTTTTGTTCTGTTTTGTTTTGGTATTGGTAATCAAACTCACCAGCATAAGCACCTGGCTGGGAAGCGCAGTGTCACAACAGCTGAACATTTTTTTTTTTTTTTTTAGTACCGGGGATCAAACTCATGACCCCATACTTGCCAGGCAGGTGCTATGCCACTGAGCTATATCCCCAGCCTAACATTTTACTTTATTAAAGAGACAGGTTATGGTGGCACAGGCCTATAATCCCAGCACTCAGCAGTCAAGAGGCAGGAGGATCACTGAGAGTTCAAGGCTGACCTGGGCTACATAGTGAATTCAAGGCCAGCCTATAATACAATGAGACACTGTTTCAAAAATAAATAAGGCAGACCAAGGTAATTTATACCTGGTTATGGTGGCACATGCCTCTAATTCCAGCACTCTGGGAAGTTGAGACCTGAAGGTCACAAGTTCCAGCCCAGCCTGAGCAACTTAAAGAGACCCTCTCTCAGAAGAGGGCTGGGGACATATCTTAGCACTGAGGCCCTGGGTTTGGTCCCAGTACCACATGTGCGCACACATGCACACACACAGACAGGCAATTTGTATACCATGTATTTTTGGGTTAGATGATGTTTTGTTTTACTTGTTTTGGAACTGTGTATTAAACCCAGGGCTTCACGCATGCAAGCCAGGCACTATACCACTGAGTTACACCCCTGTTTGTGTATCCTATATTTTAAATTACGAAAGCCAATCTGGGCTTAGGAAGAAGAGATATTTAAGAAAGTATAAATTTTATGTGCTAAATCAGTGGGTAGAATAAGGGAAAAAATACCACAAGAATACTGTAGCAACAATATTTACTCATTTTCTTCATCACTGCCTCCCTGATACTATTAAGGTTCAGACATATTCACATCCTATTTTACAGATTGGCCTCTACAGTGACCACTGAGGACACATCAACCTGTTACCTCGTACCAAGAGTCTCAGCTGGCTTTCTATTCTAGCCACACTGAGATCTGATCAACACAAAACTGGGTATAAACAGGACATTTGCCTTTTACACACCAATTCTGTCTCACTTAACTCATAAACTTAGTAACTGGTGAGACAAATATAAAATCTAGAATTGTTTATAGCTAGAAAAAAACAGCATCCTAAGCCAGACAATAAACTTAGAGAACAGGTATTTGGTCAGCAAATTTGTATTCATGTTTACCTTACTGAAAGTTTTCCCAACATAGTGGCCGATGCCTATAATGCCAGCACTTGGGAGTCTGGGGCAGAGGATCTCTGTGGGTTTGAGACCAGCCTGAGCTACATAGTCCAAGGCTAGTCTGAACTACATAGTGAGACCTTGTCTGAAAATAACAACAAAAAAGATAACTTTAAGACAGTTGTCTTGGCACATGTCTGTAATCCTAGTCATTCAGGAAGCTGAGGCAATAGAATCACAAGTTCAAAGCTACTCTGGCAAATTTATCAAGACTCTTGACTCAAAAAATGAAAGCCGGGCATGGTGGTGCACGCCTTTAATCCCAGCACTCGGGAGGCTGAGGTAGGAGGAGCATTGTGAGTTCGAGGCCAGCTTGGACTAGTGCAAGGCTGGCCTGAACTACATAGTGCGACCCTGCTTCAAAAAACCAGGGTTGGGAGTTTGGCTCAGTGGCTTAAGCACCTGTCTGGCAGGTGTGAGGCTATGAGTTCGATCCCCGGTGCTGAAAAAAAAAAAAAAAAAAAAAAACAGTGAAAAGAACTGGGGATGTAACTCAGTGAGAAGACCCTGGCTTCAATCCCCAGTACCACAAAAGCAAATATGTTTCATATGCAACTAAAATACTGTAAGAGACTGAGGAAACTTGAAGAAAATTTACATGCAAGCATGTGCATTTACCTGATATGAAATCCAAGTTGTATGAAAAGCTTATGAACCCAACCATGTTTCTTAATCTTCATTAAAATACATGCCACTAAAAAAA
>RJWM01024267.1:0-30934 GCA_004363535.1 Dasyprocta punctata | reverse complement strand
TGAGAGTCCTGGGGGACATTTAGATATACACCATAAAACTGACTAATACAGAAAACTGGTACTAGAGAAAGGTAGGCATTGCTATGGCTATAACTAATCTTGTGCCATAGAAGTCCTTAGAATTGATTTGTGGGAGAAGTTTTGAAAGTTTTGGAGGTATGGGATGAAAAAGCCAGAAAATTGTATGAACAGAGCTTGATGAGTAATCCTGGTTGGAGCCGAGAAGACCAACATACTCATAGGGATGCAGACAGTAAAGGTCAGGCTCGAGAAATTTTAATTTGGAACAAACACTCCATTGACAGTTGGACTAGGTGGCATATCTGCTACACTCTGTCAGACGATTTGTCTAAACTTTGCCCATAAAAACGATAAGCTCCTTTTAGTCTACCTGTGTATTATATTTTTACTATACCATGGTGTTTTACCTTAAAGCCTTTCTTCATGTTCAGTGAAGTACAAAGTATGAGCTGAATCAGCAAAAGTAACCAGCTGTACAGTTTTTGCAGATTTTCTTTGTTCCTTGAAGTCATTGAATACTTTCACATCTTCCTCCTTCTGCTACTTCTTGTCCTCTTTCTTGGTTTTTTTCCCTCATACTCTTTTACTTCTTTGATCTTTACTCCATAACACATTTACAAGGGACTCTTTATCATCATCATTACATTCATTAATCTTTGAGTCAGATAGTTATTAGCATCCTTCTATTTGATAGAGTGAGATTTGTCCTTAGGTTTTCAAATACCACTGATATATTAGCAGAGGAAAGAAATTCAAAATGAGTTTTCTGTATTATTCAGCTTTCCTATTACTGGGACATAATGCCTCACAACCACATCTTAAAGAGGGACATTTAATTTGACAGTTTCAATGAATTCAGTCCATGATACGCAGGCTCCAAGGCAGACACATGGCCAAGGGCACAGTGGAGCAAAGTTGCTCAACTCATGGTAGGATAGAAGCAGAGCAGGAAAACAGTGACAGAAAAGAAGCCGGTGAGGGACCCCATACACAAGTACTCTAGGTCACACCTTCATGACCAACTCAGATACACACAGATAAGTGTGTTTCACTATGCTCTGGGCATATCCTAAGATAATCAAGTTGACACAATTAAACTTCACTGTCACATCCCACTCCTCGACAATATGACTTGCAGTTACATCTCCTGAAACCATGTTTTATCCTCAGATAAGCATAAGGTCAAAACTCTTCCTAAAAATATCTTTTTTACAACTGAAAATGAAATAATCATTTTCCTAGTCACAACAGTTTCAACATTTTTCAAAAGTCCATGTCTATATCTCTTCTGGGACAAAAAGGAAACTCCTAGCAGTGAACCTCTATAAAAATAAAAACAAGCTATATAACTGTAAGGTACAATGGCACAGAGTAGATATACCTATCTAAAAAGAAGAATAAAAGGATGGAAAGACTCTCATCAAAGCAATAATGAAATTCAGAAAGGAAAATATTAGATCCTGTAGCTCTATATCTGGCATCTAGTATATGTGGTGATGAGATGTGTGTTCTGCAGGCCCATACCTATGACCTTGCTGGTTGCAGACCACGTGATCACTTTCTTGGACTAGCTCCATCTGTGGACTGCAGCTCTCCTTGCCTAAAAGTCCACACTCCTGGCAGCTGGGGCTGCATGGAGTTTCCACTGTTTCTTTGCCTTCATTTCCCCAGCTTCCTGCACTGCTCTCTGAAAAGCTCCTTGTCTGGCCTCCCAGGCCTGGTCTTTAAAATCTGGCTGAAAGTCTCCCTAACCCTAGAACTCTTGCATTCTGCACCTCAGTAAAACAAACACTTGGCCTGGTTAATGCCAAGATTTGCTGTCAGCAGAAGTAATTGCCAGGCTCATCTTACTACGATTGCAGAAACATATGAGTACTTGGATGGCTTGGCACATTCAAATGAATTTTGAGGAAATAATTCTTTAGGAATCTTTTCTTGAGCTTCAGTCCCAGGGACACTTCTCAAATACAAAGTTGATAATTTTGTACCCTTCATCCACTATTGGGTGGGGTCTTGCTGATTTCTGAGCTACCTTCAAAGCATGTGCTCTGATCTCTCCCACATACAATTCTTACTATAAATCTGGCTGAAAACAGTCGACAGTATTCATGCCACACCCCAAATACTGGGGTGTTTTGAAGTGCCATCTATTTGATGAATTAGTCCACCTCTCAGTCTCATACAGTCTCAAAACAAGGGCAAAATGTGGACAAATTTTCTTCCACAGGATAGCAGATATAACTTTGAGTCCAACAATCAATAGGAGTTGATTCTGAACTGAAACCACCTGAGTCTAGCCTTTACTTTTCTATTCCTGTCATCGTTCTGATCTTTTGAGCACTGTAGAGAATTACTCATTAAGTTCTGTTTACAGCAGTCTAAGATTTCTATTTCCTTCATCTCTAAATGTTTTCAAGTCACTTTTGCAAATGAGTTCCAAAGGTTTCTAAATCACATACTCAAATGTTTCCACTTCTCTGGTACCCATGTTCTGTATTAGTTAGGTTTCCATTGCTCAGATCCAATACCCAGCACTCACAGCCTCTTCTTTGTCTAATTATTATTATTTTTTAATGTAGATTCTTTTCCTGGGCAGTTGGCTCCAGTGCATAAATATGCCTGAAGTTTGTGGGACACTGAAACTACTTAGGTCATGGAGGCTGGGAAGTACCGCAGGAGTACAGTGACAGGGAGGAAGTAGGGAGGGACCATATATATTACCCAATATCATGACTTCATCACTCACCCAGACAAAAGAAGAAGTGTATTTTCCAAATTCCCTTGATTTTCTACCAAACCAGTCAATATGACACAACCAAGTTTAATCAACCTAGTCTCTATGTACTCAATGGCTCATACTGATATCTTAGATTTGTGATTGTAACATAGGTGTATCATGATCTCTGACTTCCTATCACATGAAAGCATCACACTAAGAGACTGAGTGTCATTTTAATAGTTTCTTCCTTTTGAAGTCATTGATTTTGAAGAGATTTAAAGTGGACTTTATACATGGAATAATACAAATACTCTTTTGCTTGCTTAATGTATTTTTGTTTCAATGGACATTCAGTAATTGTACATGTTTTGTTGGTACAATATGACATATCAATGCACATATACCATGTGTAATACCTGAATCAGGGTAAAGGGCACATCTTTCACCTCAGATTATATAATTTGTCTGTCTTGAAAACTTTGAAAACTCTCACTACTAGTTATTCTGCATTTTCAAATAATTGCTGTCAATCACTGTTATGATCTTGGCTGTAGAAATTTAGGAGTTACATCTGTTCCATTGCAAACCTCTACTGGTTAGAACACTCTCTTTCCATGCTTCCATCCTTTAGTTTTTAAGCACTGTTCTGGGAGTTTACCCCTTCTAACAGTTTTCTTTGTCTCCATCAGTCAGTGTTTAGGAAGAGAGGATTTAAACGTTTGCCTTCAAATTGTCATTTTTCCTAGAAGGATAATTTGTCTTATTTAGATATCTCATCACCAAACACAAACATCTATTATTGGTCTGTGCCACATTAACATGGTGACAGTCCCTGGAGCAATCAAAGTTTATGGGACTATTGCATCTTGCTATAAATTGTCTCGCATGGTGCTTTGCCTTGGTTCCAGGCTGTCACTTCTCAGTACTCAGTGTCTCCTGGTATCAGCCAATCTCCACCTACTATTTTTTCTGATTCTGATACATTGAGGAATTACAAGACAGACATCATATTTGCCTTTTTTAAGGATGAGTTTCATAAAAAGTATTCTAGAATAAGGTGCTTTTTTGTGTGTGTGTGGCACCAGGGATTTAACTCACAACCTCGCACCTGTCTCACTGGCGCTTAAGTCACTGAGCCAAACTCCCGGCCTTAGTTTTTTGAGTTAGGGTCTCACTGTGTAGCTCAGGCCGGCCTTGGGCTCGTGTTGTAGCCCAAGCCAGCCTCAAACTCACAACGCTCCACCTACCTCAGCCTCTGGAGTGTTGGGATTAAAGGTGTGCGCCACCACACCTGGCTAAGTGCATTTTCTTTAACATAAAGTTGTTGCATCTGTTTTGGGTGGTTTTAGTCTTACTTGATTAAATTATCAAAAGATAGACAGATAGACTTGCCTTTTTATGCTTATGATCACATGAATTTTGACCAATAACTAAATCTTGGGAAGCGTTACTTCACAGTTCTTAATTATAGCCTACAGTGAATACCTAGTAAAGACTGTCTCTTAAAGTACTAAAAATAAGGACAGCAGAAATACAAAGGAAGTCTGTTTACCATTAAAGTGTCTAACATGAACATTTAAACCTCTAGTAGTCAGTGGGGGGCCTATTACATATAAACAATCTTGAGAATTCTATTTAAGTAAACCATCCTGTTATTTATTATGTAGTGTCATTTTGTCACCTTATGCCGATGATGAAGACACACGGATAAAAAATATACATCTGTGTTTTTTGAACAGGTCAACCTCGGTGGCGAACTAACAGTCACACGCAATCCAGTGGGTTAATTACTGCCAATGGTGTATGGGAAAAGGTAAGGAAACAAATTGCGAGAAGAGAGAATATTGCTCTCTGTATATATATATTTTTGACTTCTGTTTCAAATTTCAGTGGATGGAGGAGAATATGAGAATTTCAGTAGGATAGTTCGGAACAGATGGAAGGCAGCGAGGTGAAAGCAGTGTGGTGAGAATAGTTAGATAGGAGAATGAACACGCTGGGTGAAACCTGTTTTGTCTTTTGAGGCTTTGAAGAAAGATCTGTGTATAAAAATGGGAGCTGAATATATATTGAAAGCGAACAGATACTGAAAGTAAATTATACTAGTAAAGTAATACAAGAAAGGATGCTATGGCAAATTGGTGAGGAAAAATAGCTAATTGTTTCACAAGTTTACCAAATATTTGTAAAATTGGAATAATCACAATGCAAAGAAAAGCTGAGAAGGGCAACTCGACGTAATGCTTGGGTGTGAAGTCTCAGAATTATCCCCAGAGTTAAATTCTTTAAATCTGATTAATTGTCACATTCCAAACAAATTTATCCCTGAATACCAGACCCAGCTCCAGGACAGATGCTAGATGTTATGTATTAATTCACAACGAGGATGACATCTGCCTCAAAGTAAAACGTGTGTGAAGTTTTACTTTATCCTTCTGCAAATCACATCTTTTAAAAACTTCGATTGTTTTCCAATATGTGAAGAGATTCCAATATGTATTTTACCTTTAACCTTGCTACCAAATTTCACGTCTGTATCTTCATTTAAAAGCCATACCTAAATTTTCATGATCATTTCAGATTTAATGAATTGAATATACAATTCATTATGTTTCTCAAATCCTCTTAGTTTGTTCCTTAATGCCAACATACACAAATAATAATACACACCTCTCAGATTTCTAAGAAAAAATTTGCCCATGCTTTTACTTTTCAATTTTTCTTTTTTTTGGTACAGGAGTAAAACTCAGGACTTTGTGCTTGTTAAACAGTTACTCTGTCAATGAGCTATATCCCAAGTACTTAATTTTTTATTTCTTTCTTTTTCAATATTATTTTAAAGAGAAGAAAAGAAAAAAACAGAAAAATCAAGAAGCAAACAAAAAAAAAAACAACAAAGAAAGAAAAATGACGACAACAACAACAACAACAACAAAAACCAACAATACTCACAATGCTCCACCTACCTCAGCCTCCTGAGTGCTGGGATTAAAGGCGTGCACCACCACACCTGGCTATGGGTCACTTATTTCTGCTATAACAAATCACTATAAAATTTAGTGGCTTAAAGTAGTACATATTTATCATTTTATTCTTAGGAGATTGAAAGCCAGAATCAAGATGTCAGCAGGGCTGCATTACTTTTCAGAAGTTCTACAGAAGAATCTGTTTCATTTTCTTCTTCAGCTTCTAAAGGGCAACCCTTCTCCTTGATTTGCAGGCCCCATATTTTTTGAAGTCCACAGTGGCTGACTATAATTTCACCTCATTGGTTTTTCACTTTTCTGCCATACTCTTCCCTTTAAAAAAACATTGTTGTTGCATTGGACTCTTTTGGTTTATCCAGAATACTGTCCCTCATTTAGTTAAATTGATTAACAACCCTAATCCAGTCTGCAACCTTAATGGTCTGTTATATAGCATGGAATATGCAGCAAAGCGATTCCAGGGATTAGGACATTTACACCATTGGCAGACCCAACATTCTTACTATGATTCATTTAAAATATTTTAGATAGGCATTTTCAAATTGGCCCCAGGTCATTTATACTCCTTGTGGAAACACAATAATGAGAATTTGGCATTTTATTCTAGTTCTCTTATTTCTCTCTTTCAAATGAAGGATTTGTTAAAATGTAATTCATTTGCTATAATGTTTACCTTTATAAATGTGTGATTCAATTGTGATTATTTTTAAACTATATTCATAAATTAGTATAAGCACTGCCATTTTCTGATTGTTATTGGTAGTACAGTACATGCAGTACATAATAATTATATTCATCTTAGAGAATTTGTATGCATACATAAATTGTCTTCATATTTACTCCTCTTCTCCCATTCTCTCCTCTTCCTTCTTCCCCAGATCCTCTTTATATATCCACAGAATCTACCTTCATATTTTGTAACATCTCTGATTTATTTTACTCTTTAAATTATTTATATTTTTGGCTTCTCATATAAGAGACACCATGTAATATTTAGCCTTTTGAGTCTGATTTTTTTTGACTTAGTGTTATGGTCTCAAGATGCACCCATTTTCTCATAAGTGATTCAAATTTATGCTTCTTTATAGCTAAGCAGTACTCCATTAAGTACATATACTACATTTTCTCCATTCATTCAACTACTGATGGGCATAAAGTTTGCTTCTATAATTCAGCTATTGTCAGTTATACTGCTATAAACTTGGGTATGCATGTATCACAGTAATGTAATGACTTTAATTCTTTTGGGAAGAATTCCAGAAGAAGTATAACTAGGTTAAATGGAATTTCTAGTTTTAGTATTTTGAAGACTCTCGTAGTGTAGTAATACTAATTTACATCCTCACCAACAATGTAGAAGCATTCCTTTTCCTCTTTAATCTCACCAACACTTGTTTTGTAGGTTCTTAATGATAGATTCTCTTCTGGAATAAGATGTAATCCTAGTGTGGCTTTGATTTGCATTTCTATGGTGACTGAAGATGGTGAACTATTTTTTATGCACTTATTGGCTATATGTACCACTCTTGAGAAGCGTCTGTTCATTTCAGGAGGACATTTTTTGATTGTATCTTTTATTTTGGGGGTCTAATTATTAAAAATTTCTTTACATTTTCTAGATATCATTCCTTTCTCGCATGAGTAGATGGCAAATTCTTTCCTATTCCATAGTTTGTTTCTTCTCTCTGTTATTTCCTTTGCTACACATAGGCCTTTTAATTGGATCTAATCCCATTTGTCAATTCTTGGCATTGTATCTTGTACACCTGGAGTTCAGCTGAGGAAGTCCTTCCCTATGCTTCTGTCTTCAAGTCTTTTATCATTGTTTTTCCATCAAATTCAGTGTTTCTGTTTTTATACTAAAATCTTAGATCTGTCTTGATTTGATCTGAGTATCAGATGAGAGATGTGGATCTAGAGACATTACTCTGCACATGTATAAGCATTTTCCCAGCACTTGTTATTGGGCTCCTTGTCAAAAATTAGATGACTGAGGATGGTTGGGATTAGTTCTGCATCTTCTGTTCTACTCCACTGGTCAACATGTCTATTTTTGTTTCAGTTTCCTGACATTTTTATTATTGTATCTTTGCAGCATAACTTAAAATTCTGGCTTGTAATGCTTTCTGCTTTGTTTTAATTCGCTGGAATTGATTTGACTGTTCTAGTCCTCTCTGGTCCTGTATAAATTTTAGAATTGATTATTCTAGATCTATGCAAAACTTATTGATACTTTGATTGAAATTGTATTAAGTCTATATATCACTTTTGTAATATGGTCATTTTGACAACACTGTTTCTACTTATCCAAAAAGAAAGGATATCTTTTCATCTTCTAATATCTTTCTAAGTCTCTTTTTTAAAGAACACTATAGTTTTTATTATCATGTTTTTAACTTCTTTGATTAGGTTAATTCCTATGTATTTTAGTATTTTTTAAAGCTATGGTAAGTGGCACTATTTTCCTGATTTCTTCTTTGATGGTTTCATTGTATACAAGTATACTATTGATCTCTGTTTGTTTATTTTGTATCTGCCAATTTGCTCAATTTGGTTATTTGTTCTAAGATTCTTTTCATGAAGCTTTTTTTTCCTTAAACAAAAGGATCGTATCATCTGAAAATAGGGATAGTTGGAACTCTTCATTTGCTATACCTGTCCTTTCATTTCTTTCACATGCCTGACGGTTTTGGCTAAACTTTTGATTACTATACTGAACAGAGAGGTGAGAGTGTACACGCTTGTCTTCTTTCTGTCTTTGCAGGGAATGCTTTCAGTTTTTCCCGGTTCACAATGATGCTGACAGTGGGTTTCTCACAAATGTCTTATCAGTGTAAGATGAAGTCTTTCCGTAGTGCTTTGGACGTGGTTTTTATTATGAAATTTTTTTGTCAAAGGCCTTTATCTATTGGGGTCATAGTATGATTTTTGTACCTCTGTTTATGTAGCATATTAACTTTTTCTGGTTTTATAACAATTTAGTTTTTCAAAAGAAATTCTATGTCCATTAGCAATCACTCCCCATAATTTTCCTAATATCTCTCCCTGACAACCATTAATTTACTTATGTTCTTTATGGATTTTTCTCTCTTGAACACATCATATAAATGAAATCATGGCCTTTTGTATTTACCTTGTTTTATTAAGCATTACATTTTTAAGGTCCATCTGTGTTATAGCTTGCATCAGCACTTTATCTCTTTTTGTAGCTTAATAATCTACTGCATACATATGCATTTTATTTTTCCATGTATCCATTGATGTATATTTGAAGTATTGTCTTGACTATTATAAACAATTCTACTATGAATATTTTGTATAATTTCTTATAATTCATTTTTTGAAAATTGGTTGACAGATAAAAATCTCACTGCAGATTTACTTTGTATTTATGTATACTATACATAGTGATGAAAGAAAACATTTCGTATCTTTTTTATATCATAAAGATTCAATTTTTTTTTGTGGCACCAGGGATCGAACTCACAACCTCACACCTGCCACACAGGCGCTTAAGCCACTGAGCCAAACTTCCAGCCAAATATTTGATCTTGAAACTGTTTTTTATTGGCATTTTTGTCTCTATGCATTTCCTTTTTGGTGCATGATATGTTTTATACCTTAGGAATTATTGACCTTTTGTTAAAAAACATAAACATATATATTGCACATCCACATATATAGAAATATATATATATACACACACACACACATATCTGAGTTATGTCTAGGACATCACAAGTTAGCACATCTATTTTTTATTCTATTTTTTTTCAAAATATTAGTTTTGATCACATTTTCACCATTTATCTGGTTGTGATTTTGGGATGGGATCTTACTCTATAATCCATGGTTTTCTCGAACTCCACAGTGATCCTTTTGCCTCAGCCTCCCCAGTTCTGAGGCCACAGGTGTGCACCACTCTCCGCTACATTTTCCCATTTTATTTATTCATTTTTTGTACCTGGGGTCGAACTCGGGACCTTGCCCTTGCCAGGCAGGTGCTGTGCCACTGAGCTATATCCCTGGCCCTCATTTTCACATTTTAATACCATGCATATGTGAGGATTATTTTGTCATAATGTAGGACTATGTTTTATTATTTTCCAAGATGTAATATTGTTGCCATGTCATTTGTAAGAATAAATGCAGTTTTTCCTTTAGTGTAATTGCAGCCTACATAAAAATAACATGGGTTTGGGGATGGATATCTACTATTCCACATTAAATTGGCTGTTTGTTTTTGGTAAAATTATCATTTCCTTTTAATCATGATAGCATAGTTGGACAATATAATTTAGATACAGATGCTCTTATATTGTGATGGAGTTATAGCTCCACGATTACATCTTAAACATACGTCTTAAACATCTAACCTGCCAAGCATCACAGTTCTATTACACCGTGCTGTGCTTTTTGACCCTCACTACCACATGGCTGAATTGCTAGGAGCTGCACGTTTCTGCTACCATCCAGCATCATGAGAGAGTACTATACCGGGGAGATATCAGAATTCAAAATCTGTCTCTGTTATTTTTCTCTCATCGCTGAGACATAGTACCTGGCACCCAAAGTTAAAAGGGGAAAGGTTTACTTAGTTCAGTTTGTAGAGGTTTCTATCCATGGTTAGTTGGCTTCAGGAGAGGGTGGGGTGGCAGACAGATTTCACAGAGGAGAAAACAATTCATGGTGAACAGAAGGCAGTGAAGAAACAAGGTAGGAACACAGATCTTTCTATACCTTATTCTTATCCAGGCTACTCAGGGCAGGGAGCACTCGCACCCTCAATCCTACTGCCCTTGGGTGTACAATTACACCATGAATAATCAATCTCCATGTCACGCACACTTGATCCAGCCACCTCTAGAAAGCCCTGCTTATGACTTTAGGAAGCTTTGGGAAAACATCTAAACAGAAGCCATAGCATAATCAAAGTACAATTTTCTATTGAATGTGTGTTGCTTTCACATCATTTTAAACTAAAAACAAATTTAAATCAAACTGTCTTTAGTCAGGGTCCACCTGTGTTGCTAATTGTATTCTACCATTCATTTCAAAATATCCTCATTATACATTCCAATAGATACTTTTCTCCCTTAAATATTTCAGAAGAAATACATTATGATTTTTCACATACACTTGGAAAATAGTAGTTATACTTGGTGCAAAGCACTGCATGTGCTTCTCCAATGAATTATTCATATGTTAAAATCTCAGTCTCCAATACAGTGGTATTACCTGGGATCTTTGGGAGGTAATTAGGTCATCAGCGTGGAGCCCTCATGAATTGAGTTACTGACCTTATAAAACTGTTCCAGTAGGGCTCTGTGGCCTTCTTTCCAGTATGTGAGGGTACAATGAGATGTCTGCAGTACATACCATGGAAAAGGCCCTTGCTCAGCTAACCTGGCATCCTACTCTCAGATTCCAACCACCAGAATTGTAACAAACAAATCTCTGTTGTTTATAAGCCATCCAGAAGCCCAAACTGACTAATACATTAGGAATTTAAATGCAATTAAAATTATTTAATTAATACAAAAGACAGTATCTCCTCACCAGTTTCTTCTCTCTAAATAAGATTTCAACGTTTGGTTTAATCATCAAACCTAGTCTCATATCCCATTTTTCCATAGAGATAAAAACATTTCTTCTTTTTTCTTTCTTTCTTTTCTCCCTCCCTCACTACCTTTCTTCTTCCCTTCCCTTCTTTCTCTTCAGTACTGCAGATGGAAGTGGGAGGCTACATCACTATCTCTTTTTATTCTTCATTTTTAATTTTAAGATAGAGTGTCACAAATTTTTCCAGAGGGACTTAAACTTGCAGTCCTGCCTCAGTGTCCCTCAGTGGTTGGATTATAGTCATACACCACTGTGCCATGCTCTGCATATTTCTTTTAATGTAGGGAATTAGTGTCTCCTTGTGTGATACCTTTGGTTAGAGATATTAGAGAAGATTCATGGATAAAAAGTCATCTTTTATTTTCAAAGTTAATTTTATGTGTAAACATGACTGGATTGTGAGAAACTCAGGTATGTGACGGGTGTCTCAGAAGATATTTCCCAGCATTCAGGAGGCTGAGGTAGGAGGAGCGTTGTGAGTTTGAGGCCAGCTTGGGCTACAACGCGAGCACAAGACGGGCCTGAGCTACACAGTGTGACCCTGCCTCAAAAAACCAGGGCCGGGAGTTTGGCTCAGCGGCTTGCTCACCTGTCAGGCAGGCTCGAGGTTGTGAGTTCAATCCCTGGTGCCGGGGGAAAAAAAAAAGAAGATATTTCTGGATGTGATTAGCAATGAATCGCTCCCAACAATGTGGGTAGCCACTATCTACTCTATTGAGATCTTGAATAGAACAGAAAGTTAGAGAATGGAAGATTCTCTAAACTCTGGTATTGTTGATGAAATGCAACAGTGATTTTCTGAGACTTTCAGACTCAAACTGTCATCTATACCATTGGTCTCTGACTCTCCCGTATTGGAACTGCAGAACTGGCTTTATTAGGTTTCAACCTTGCAAATTGCAAATGGAGAAATTTTAAAGCTTTCCAAGTTGTGTGGGGCAATACCTTATAATCTCTTATTTTATACCCCTTCAGTCTTTTCCTGTGAATATCTAACTAACACAGATTTTAAGCAAGCCTTAAGAATACACGTAGCATGTTTATGTGGACAAGAAAAAAGAGATAAGAAATAATTCTTCCAAGCTTCAGAGAAGAGCATATGTGTATGTGCACATAAATGTATATATTTTTAGATGTTGGAGAATATGAGTGGATTTATTTTTTGAATTTTTGTATCACATCTAGAAATTTTACTTTGGCAATATCACTTTGATCTTCATCATTGTGTGATTTCAACGGATTAGCTTTTATGGTATTATATAGAAATAATGAAAAAGGGTTGTTAACTGAGAACACTTAGTAATGAATTCTGAATGATGATTATCTTTATTATACTCATGTAATGTGTTTAATGATATATTTTTAATGCCACACTAATTTTCTCTATTTAAAATGCAGTGATATAATTCTGTACGAGACAAAGAAAAGCAAAAACATAGAAGTTCAAATCTTGAATTAAAATCAATGTTTTGTTTAATGAGTAATGTTACTGACAGATACATTATTTAAATATTCTGACCTAGGAGCAACAACATTTTTATGTGGTATAAATAATCATAGCAGAAATTCTTATTGGAGTTGAGATATTCATTTTTAAATTAGTTCAAAGCTATGAATTAAGATATAAAAGTGAAAAACTAATACTGATAATGAAATATCCTATTTTTTTACATAATAAGTTACTTTCTTCACAGGGGACAAAAATTATTTTTTAAGCCACAAGTTTGACATTCTGTTAACAAAAGATTAGCTGGGCATGGTGGCACATGCCTGTAACCTCAGCACTCGACAGGCTGAGGCTGGAGGATCCTTGCAAGTTTGAGACCAGCCTGGGCTACAAAGTGAGCTCAAGGCCAACCTGAACTGCATAGCGAGACCCTGTCTCAAAAAACAGAAAAATAAAAAAATAAAATTAATTTTATTCCTAAATGAGTACAATTCATAATAATTGGTCTAGAAAAAATTAAAGAACATAAAATAACTGTGCATTTGATTAAAACAGAATTAATTATAATAATTATCAATTTAATATACTAATTACAAGCAAAATCAAGGTGACTGAGTAAAATCTAAGTATGCTTTATTTATAAGGAACAAAAATATTGGAAGATTATGAATCAAAATTAAAAGAAATAAATTGAAATGGTTAAAATATGATTTGGGGCAGTAATATCACATAAGGAAAAATTTAAGTTTAAATAAATGAAGAGGAGAAAAGGAAAATAAATCTTCTTGTTTTTGAGGAGTACAATTTACAAAGTCAGTAACTTTTTTTTAATCTAACAACAGAGAATAAACTTTCCTTTCATATAATCATGGGACATCTGCCAAAAATTTATTTTGTTTTATTCTGTAAATTGAAATACAATAAATTTAAAAATGAAGTTTATATATTTTCTAATCTGTGGGTATACTGTACCACAAGTCAAAATTAATAAGAGAAATTTAAGGAATTTTATAAGCAATGAAAGTATCTTTTCCCAAGTGCAAAACATTATCCTAGAAAGCTTTGTAGTAAAATAAGAAATGAATGGAAAGCTGCTTTGCCATAAAGGATGACTTTGAATCATTTGTATAAAAATGCTTGCGACATGAAATAAATCAAAAACACAAGCTTAAAAAAATCAGGTGATTTCTCTTATATGAGAAGCCAAAAATGTAAATAAGTTAAAAAGTAAAGTAAAAATAATAGAAAATCAGGAAATTGGTTTTTTTGCCAAAGGGTAGAGGAACAAAAGATGGAGAAAGAGGCGAGGAAGGAGGGGAAGGGATGTAAAAAAGAATGAAGATGTGTTATCTGGATGTACCATGATGAATGTAATCATGCATACTACAAATAAAAATAGAGTTAAGAACTAAACTGGGCAATTATTAATTATAGATATCAGCTCCATTTTTATAAGGCACACAAGTAAATTGCATTTCTATGTAACAAAAGTTTGAAATGACAGAATAAGTACCTAAGGATCAACTATTGTAAAACAAAAACTACTATTTTTAGACTTACTGTAAAAGCTGCTGCCTAGAGTCACTGTAGGGTTAAGAAGCAGGCCGATTCAGACAAGGAGAATACAGCTGGGATGGAGGAGGTGAACAAAATGAGTTTAATTCTGTGGTACAAGTCTTAGCTTACAAGTTTTTGGCAAAGTGCCGTCAGTGGAGTGCTGATGGAAAACAAAACAAAACAAAAAACTCTCTATAGTGCTCTGTCCTGGAAAACCAGAAAACTTAATCTGGAAATCAGTGAAATCATGGACTGATGGCACATGGCTATAATCTCAGCATTCTGGAAAGCTGAGGCAAAAGGATTGCAAATTTGAATCTAGGCTGGGTAACTTGAGATCGTTTCTCAAAATTTACAAAACGTCCAGCATGGTAGTTGAGTTCAATTCCTAGTACTGGAAAAATGGCAACAACAACAAAAAAACTATGATTACTGGATAAAATGGTGGTGTTTACAATAAAAGTAATGAGAAATGGAATTCCAAAGGCCTGCCTACATAATTCTGATTCTCCTGAGAATCATACAAACACAGAAAAGATTTGAAGTATACTTCAGGTTAAAATTAATATTCTGTATTAAGGCAACTGATGCCACCAAAGACACCTGAGTTTGCAATTCAAATTCAATTGATAAAAGAAAGTTTGTTCTGAGAAAAATAACACACAAGATAAAATTATCTAACATATGAAACATAGTGTAATAAATGGTGAGGTGTAGAGAATATCAACTGAGAACAGCTCTGAAATGACTCAAACAAATGCAAAGATAAAAATTCTCAGTAGTGATATCAGAAAATTCAAAAATAAACAAGTAGAAGTCCTAGACATAAGGAAATGCAATGCCAAAGATGAATTCACAAGGTGTATTTAATGTACTAATGAATGTTAGAACAGCTAATCATCTAATAAAAGCAACAGGGAGAACAATAACAACAAAAAAGATTGAATTAAAAAAGCAGCATAGCTCTAGGTCTGCATTTGCGTGGATTGTCATAACAAAGTATCATAGAGTAGATGAATTATTAATAGACACTTATGTCTGCACAGCTCTAAAGGCTAGGAGTCCCAGGTGAGGGTTTGGCAGTGTTGTTTTCTGTTCAGAGTTCTGTTTCTCACTTGCATAGGGCTGCTTTCTCCTCTGATTTTACATTGGGAAGACAACAATCTGGTGTCTCCCTTCCTTCCTTCTTTCCTTCCTTCCTTTCTTCCTTCCTTCCTTTCCCTTTACTTCCCTTATTTCTTCCTTTTTTTACAGTACTTTTTATTTATACAAATTAGGGTTAGGGTTTCACTTTGACACATTCATACATGCCTACAACAAACCTTGATAATTTCTCTTCAGTACCCTCTTTCTCTCCTGTAATAGTCTCCCTTCTACTGTCATATTCTCTGTCTCTCTCTCTCTTTCTCCTCTCTGTTCTTTTCATGAATTCTTTATATAGAATCTTTTTTTTTCTGGATTCCTCATATGAGAGAAAAAAATGATCAAATGATATTTGACTTTCTGGTTCTGACTTATTTCATTTAACATCATGACCTCCAGACTTATCCATTTCCCTGAAAATGACACAATTTCATTGTTCTTTATGGCAAGACTATGTTCCATTTTGATTATGGCTGGGCATGGGGGTGCATGCCTGTAATCCCAGCACTCCGGGAGACTGAGGCAGAAGGGTGACAAGTTTGAGTGAAGCCTGGGCAATTTAGAGACTTAGCAAGACCCTAGCTCTAAATAGAATAAACCAAGAAAGTAGGGCTGGGGATATAGCTCCAGTGAAAGGGTCTTAAGCTGTAAAAAGAAATCTACTGATCCAGTGCATATAAACAAAACATTTTCCTTTACCCAGTCATCTGTTGATTATATTTAGGCTGTTTTCATATCTTAGTTAGCTAGATCAAGTTGTAGCTCTAAATTTTTTCTTGTTCTTATTTTTTTCATTTTAAAGGAAAAAAACAGAAAAATCAAGAAGCCAGCAAACTGAAACAACAACAAAAACAACAACAACAACAATAGCAACAACAAAAGCAAAACAAAAACAATAGCAAGAAATAACAATAGCTATATAAGTTTTCAAAACAAGGTGATAGGAGTTTATCAATGGTTGTTATACTGCGTATTGTTATCTTCAAGCACTTGCTCAAGTTACCACATACAGGAATAGAACAAAACAGTAAAACATTGGATTTCAAAAACAAGACAGAAAGAAATCTCCCACAGTTGCTATAATGCATATTGTTATCCTCCAAATAGATGCGCAGATTACAAACTGTAGACCTGTAAAGTCAAGCAATATAAGCATCATTTTTTTTTAAACTAAGATTGCTATCATCTCAGCCTGAGTTCTTTTGAATCAGTCAGTTGCTTTTCAGGGGGTGAGGTTGGGGGTGGGAAATGTTGCTTTCCCAACCCACACATCAACTTGCTCACAGAAAGTTGTGGCTTGGCTTCTTGATTCTTTTCCTGCTCCACATGGCTGTCCCCGGCTCATGGTAAGGTGTGGTTTGGCTTCTTGATTCCTTGTTTTGTTTATTAAACAGCATTCAAACTGATTTCAGTAATAGCTCCACTAATTGACCTTACCACCAACAGTGTAGAAAAATTCTTCTGCATTCCCACCAGTGTTTTTTGTGTTCTTGGTGATAGTCATTGTGATATGTGTGAGATGGAACCTCTATACAGTTTTTATTTGATTTCTCCATTGGCTCAAGATGTTGGATGTTTTTCCATATACTCACTGGTCATTTGTACTTCTTTTGAGAAGTATTTGTTCAAATTATTTGTTCATATATTGATTGGGGCTTTTTGGCTTTTTGTTTTTTAGTTATTTATATAATCTGGAGAGTAATTCTTTTTGGAAGTGTAGCTGGCAGAGATTTTCTCCCATTCTGTAGGATATTTCCACTTTGTTTCCTGTTTTGTGCAGAAACTTTTTAATTTGATGTAATCTCATTTGTTAACTCTCACAATTATTTTCTATGCTGTCGGAGACTTATTTAGGAAGTCTTTATCTCTGCCTATAACTTGAAGTGTTTGCTTGCTTTTTTCTTTTAAGAATTTCAAAATTTCACATCTTCTACCTAGGTATTTGATTCATTTTTTTTTTCAGATCTTCATATACTTTTCTTTTGGTGGTGGTGGTGTTTAAGCAAATAGACTAGTACATGATTCCTACATGCTTCTGTACCTATAGTATAATTTATAGTTTGCTTTTTCAGAATGTGAGAACTGATTGACTCTGATATCATAAATACGGATCTTTTTCTCTGCTTAGCATTTTCTAGTTTTCCATGATCATTGTACAATAAACTATAATCTTAAAAGAAAAGTACAGCTTCTTTTGGAGAAGGTAGGAGTGACTGAGTCACTTGTTACAGGAATTCCCAGGGTCCCAGCTGCCTCAGCCTGGTCCCAATAAGCCTCCAATCATAGCCTGAATTTCCCTGCCCTGGTGTGATTCCTCTCCCGCAGGGGTGGCCACCCTTCATGCTGCCTGTTATGGTTGATACATTGTGTCAACTTGAGAAGTTTAGAAGTTTAACTGAGAGACTCAGCAGGGAGCCTGTGTTCTTACTTTGTAAGTAACCTCATCCTGTGCAAAGAAAGGCAAGGATGTTTGTGAAGTTACATCCACCCTGGAGGGAGGGAGTGTCCTGTGTACAATATAAGGGAGGAGAAGAGGCTTGCTCTTACCCTGCTTTTACTCTGGCTGCTTTTGCTTGGCTGCTGCCTTGACGTGCTGCCCCAGTACCATGCCATCCTGCATTGGAGCCAACTGATTGTGGACTGAAACCTCCAAAAACTGTAAGCTAAATAAACCTTTCCTTTCCTAATTTTGGATGTCAGGTGTTTTGTCTCAGCAACGAGGGAAAAGTAACCACGACACTGCCTAAAGGAAATATCAGCTTCTGAATAGAACAGGGAGTCTCCTGGGAATTGAGTGACACTGCTGAAGCCTACCTGTCTGCAGCCTGCAGACCACAGCATGAAAGTGGATACTGCCATGCACCTCTGACTTCAGAAATACAGGTCTCCACCCTGCCCAGGTCATTGGAACAGGGAAAGAATGGTGGCCTGGCCATGTGTCATCCTGGTGGGCTTGATCAGAGTTTTGGGGCTCCTTTTCTGAAGCTAGGGTGCAGGCAAGGAGACACTTCACTGGTTCCATTGATTGTTTTCCTTCCCTAAGCACATTGGTGAGGCTTGCTTTCCTGCCTCAGCCCAATCCTAGGCTTGAGAGAAATTTAGAGAATGGGGGTTAAAGCAGGGTTTTTCTGGCTCCATTGGGACCTCCTGCTGCAAATGTTTATAGAAGATGTCTTAGCCTGAGAATCTGGCCACTGGCTACATCTTCTTCAAGCTTTGAACTCTTCTCCAGGTGAAGAAAAAATTTTTTTTGCTGTGGTACTGGTGATCACCCAGTGCCTCATGAGCTATATCCTCAGTCCTCACGACAATCACTTGAGTTTAGTAGTTAAGGACCTCTCTACATTGACCAATAACCCATCTTCATGTCTCATAAAACACTTCAACTTCACTGCTTTTACCAGTGTGAATACCTCACAGATCACCTGTCCCACCAGTGTTTCTCCTCTCACCCGCTGCCCTCACCGTAGCCATGAGTTCTGCCCCTGGTTCTCTTCCCAACTATCTGATTGCTGTGTGCAAATCCCTCCTCCTGGGCTAGACTGAGTGTTCCAAGTTACCCTGTAATAGTCTACTTTCACACCTCATTTCTTAACTGTTCCAGTGTAATCTTCCTGCTAGACATGAAATTCCTTAAGGCCAAGGTCCAGGTATCAGGAGTCTCAGCGTCACCACCATGGCCCAGGGCACTGCACATAGAGGGGTAAGAAGTGACCCTACAACAGGGGCACCACGTTTCTGACTTTCACCTCTTCTGTTCACAAGGCTCTGCAAGGAGACAGCTTCCACTTACTGCTTGTTGTCCCCTGGCCTGGCATGTAGCCTACAGGCTTTAAGTTGCCAAGTACTCCCCATAGTTTGATCTTCCATGCCCTTGTATGCTCCAAAAGGTCTGTTGGCTCAATGAATCACCCTGGAAATCATACCATGTAAAAAAAAAAAATAAATGAAAAAATAAATGAAACAGACTTGTCCTCCAACTAGCCCATGGGGGCAGTGAGGGTGACAAGGCCACTGATCACGCTGGCAGAGAACCTGCACAGGATATTATCAGAGAGGTAAGCAGGTGGCACTGACAAGCTCCAGAGTCCTGGAAGGGGTGCAGCTCTTCCCCAGCGTGGGAACTGCCTCTTCCACAGTGGTTCAATTCATGCATCTCGGTAGCAGCTGAAGTTGGCCTTAGGCAACTGGGTAGATAAGAGCAGCCTCAGTTCCTATTTTTACAGTGCAACAGTCACGCCCTCAGAAGAAAGCCAGTGGCTTTGCCATCAGCCCCAGTCAGGTGCTCAAACAGCACTATGCAGAGGCCAAGGCGAGTGGTATAGTGCAGATGGCACAACAGGCCAGAGGACAGTTCGATATAAATGCCTCCAGGCCTTCTGCCTTCAGGATGCTTGTGAAGAAAGAAACTGATTTTATACCTCTGGTTTTGGAGCTTGAATGTACAGCTGCACTGTGTTCTTCACCAGGCCTCGGGGCTTAACTAACGCTGCATCTCACATTTAGGCCAGGCCCCCAAACAGCAGCTTGACAGACTTCAGGGAGGTATCAGGCTTCCAATCCATGCCACCACCTGCAACTTGTCTTAGCCACTCTTTAGCTTCAGGCTCCAGTCCTGTGCTGCTTGCACCAAAGGTGACACTAAAGGGCAACATGGCGAGGACTCATTCTCCCCTCTGCCTGAAGCTGGTGCAGTCACCCATTCTAAATTAACTTTTTGCCAGGGAGAGATAGGACACTACTTTTAATCTTCTACCTACAGATGTCCAATTCTCCAGTACCATTTGTTAAAGAGTCTGGTTGGTCTTGTTTGTTTGTTTTCTCCCCCCACCATTATACACCTTCTGACTCTGTCAAGAATCAGATGACTTTAGTGAATGCATTTGTTTCTGTTCTCTTCCATTGGCCTATGTGTCTATTATTTTCTGTCAGTGCCATACTGTGTTTTTATCATGATAGTTTGTAGTGTCTTTTGAAATCAAGAATCGTAGTATCTTCAGTACTGATCTTTGACTCAGGATTACTTTAGTTATAATAGGACTTTTGTGTTTTTCTACGAATTTGAGGCTTTTTAAACATTTTTTTCTAGCTCTGAAAAATTGCCCTTGGTATCTTGATGGAGGTTGCATTGAATTTGTAGATCGCTGTTGGTTATATGGCTATTTTAAGAATATTAATTCAGCTGATTCATGATCATGGGTGGTCTTCTTATCTTGTATTGTCTGCTTAGGTTTTCTGCAACTTTCATTGTGGAGGTCACTCACCTCCTTGGTTAGTTGTATTCTTAAGTATTTTATTTTACTTTTTGAAGTTATTATGAATGGACCTGTCTTCTTGATTTTCTCAGCAGTTTCATTATTGATTGATAGAAAAGCTACTGATTTTTCTATGTTGATTCTGTATCCTGCAACTTTGCTGAATTTGTTTAGCACAACTAAAAGACTTCTAGTGGAGTTTTTAGGATCTTCCACATTAAGGATGTTTTTTCCATCTGCATGTAGGAATAATTTTTGTCTCTTCTTGTTTTTCTATTTATATCCCTTTTATGGCTTTCTCTTGCCTATTTGTTCAGGCTAAAACTTCAAGTACTATATTGAACAGAAGTGGTGAATGTAATCATCCTTATCTTGGTCTTGATTTTAGAGGAACTGCTTTCAGTTTCTCCCCATTCGGTATGATCTAAAGTTGTGGGCTTATTCCATATAATTTTAATTATATTTAGATAGGATTCTTGTATGCCGCATGTTATTAGGGTTTATATCCTGAGGAACTGTGGGATTTGGTTAAAAAGTTGTTCAGCATCTATTGAGATGATGTGATTTTAACCTGTGATTCTAGTTGCACACTGTATTACATTTATTCACTAATGCATGTTGAACCACTTCTTAATCCCTGAGATGAAATTAACTTGATCACGGTATATGATCTCTTTAACGTGTTGTTGAATTCTGTTTGCAAATAACATATTGAGGGATTTTGTGTTTATATCCTTCAGGAGTATTCTTCTATGCTTTTCTTTATTGTTAAGTCTTTAACCAGTTTTAATATTGCAGTGATACTGACTCACTGAGAAAGTTTGGAAGTATTTCTTCCCTTTCTACTTCATGAAATAGTTTAAGGATCATTAGTGTTAGTTCTTTAATGATCTGGTAAAATTATGCAGTAAATTCATTTGGTCTCTGGCTTCTCTTTCTTCTATTTTTTTAAAAAATATTTTATTTTATTTAAAAAAATAAAACCAAACAAAATAAAACAGAAGAAAGCCAATCAAAACAAAGCAATGAAAGTAATACAGGGCTTCCAAACAAGATAATAGGAAATCAGCAATGGCTACCATAATGCCTCTTGTTATCTTTAAAATAGCTGCCCAGACCATCAGACATAGGCAATTAACCAATCAATACAAGAACTAAGTTGCTTCTTTACTTCTGTTGTTATCATTTCAGAAATTTCAGATGTGTGGCTCCTAATTTCTACTGTGTCTGTGTTCCTGAACTTGTTCTGTGTGGGCTGGAGGTCTGAGTTTGCATTTTGCTCCTTCATCTTGAAATTTTCCTCTGTTCCTCAGAATCAGCCCATGCTGCATCCTAGGTGCTTCCTGCATTGGCTGCCACTCCCTTGGCAAAGGTGATTGGACTAGGCACCTGAGTTCCTCTGGTCCGGGGTTCCTGGAGTGGTGGAGATGCACGGGCTGGTGGTTCACTGATGTTCCCCTGATGGCAGTGGGGTCTTGGGGCATGGTTTCTTCTTATCAAGTTCATTTGATTCTGTCATTTTGGTCCTATTAAGTTTAGATTTGGTTTGGTTCTGATGTTTCTTTGCTGCTTTTCTGTCTAGTTGATCTGTCTCTCAGTGACAATGTGGTATTGAGGTCTTCTGTTATAATTGTGTTATTATTTGATTTTCCATGTCTACCAATAACTGTCTTATAGTTGGGTGCTCCTGTATTAGGTGCATATATATTTATGATTTTTAGGGCATTTGTGCTGTCCCCAGCTATCTCAATGCTCATTGACTACAATCAATCTTGTGTTATTTCCATTTGCTTTGTTTTGTAGCTGTTGTATTAACTTCTCATGCTCTCTTGCTATTTTTAGGATATCTTTCTTTTCATAATGACTAGCTGTAATTCTGTTTAAGATCTGAAATTTTATCCTTTCCTTTATTCAATTTGTAGCAAATACTTTCAATGGAGGTTTTAATCTCCTGGTTCTCTTTTTGTATCTGTTTCATGGTTTCTGTTTCACTCCTATGTTGGGCATTTTTTGTTTCCATTTTTTTCTAAGCCCACCTATTTTTTTTATGTGTGTCTTCTCTATTATCTTTGATTTTAAGCATTATTTCTTTTTGTACCTGAGAGATCATTTTCATTATAACTTTTTCTACTTGTTTGTCCACTTCTGTTTTTATCATTTCAGAAAGTTCCAGTGTTTGACTTCTATCTTCATCCATCTTGTTGAGTTCCAGACCTATCCTGGTTGGGCGGGGCGTCTGGGACTGCATTCAGCCTCTGCACATTGCCATTCTCTGCCTTCTCTTTTTTCTTTTATTTTGTCTTCTATGTTGATGGCCACCAACCTCCTATTATAGATAGCTCTACCACTAGCATCGAGGCCTCTCTCAAGGAGGAAAAGAGATGTCCTTTCCTCAGGAATATCCTCCAGATGTAGTTGGTTCTTTATAGCTATCCCAAGAACCTACCTTCTTCTGACATTTACAGTTTTGTGATACTGTCCATGCTGCATCTTAGAGATGTGCTGGGCATCTCAGAGATGTGCTGGGTATGAAGCCAATCTTGGCCTCTGGATGTGGGGGCTGGGAATGATCTTCTGTCGGAGTTCTCTAGAGTACGATTGCCATCTCCTAGCTGCTGCTTCAGATGCTTCCACGTTACTGGCCTTGCTGGTTACTTCACCTTCCTGAGGTACGTGTGAGTCTTTGCGCTGGACTGTTGTCCTGGGTGTTCAGTTTCCCATTGGTCTTATATTCTTTCAGTCACTTGCCCTCTGGGATGCAATGGAGGAGGCCCAGATCACAAACTCACTGTTTTCTAGCTGGTGCCACCTCTGGAATGTAATGGAGGGGCACAGAGTGCAAACTCACTGTCTTCCAGCTGGGCCGCCCTCCGGGGTGTAATGGCTTCTCTTTCTTGGGAGACGTTTTGTTACTAGTTCAATTTCATAGCTTGTTAATGATTTAAATTTTTTTTTGTGGCACTGGGGATTTGATTTAAATTTTTATATTATCTTGATTCAAATTTGATAGATTTTGTATGTCTAGAAAATTTATCCTTTACTTTCAGATTTTCCAATTAACTGGAATACTAGTTTTCAGAACTGTTCCTAATAATCTGTTGAATTTTAATAATATCTTTTGTAATATCACTTTTTTCATCTTTAATTTTATAAGATATTTATAATATATATTGCCTTTTCATTAAATACTGTGAACAGAAGAGACTATAGCAGTATCTTTAAAATTCTGGGGGGGAAAAAAACCCTGCCAATGTAATTTGATTCAAGAATGAAAACAAAACAAAACAAAAATTTCAGATAAAACAGAACTAGCCAGGCTTGACTGCACATGTCTGTAATTTCAGCATTTGGGAAACTGAGGCAGGAGATTCTCTGTGATTTTGAGTCCTTTCTGGCTACATAGTGAGTTCAAGGCCTTTCCAAACAGCATGGTGAGACTCTATCTAAAAAAAAAAAATCAGAAAAAAGAGAATAAAAGGTCAGGGTGTTAAAGACCTGTAGTGTATCTTAAAGGAAAATTCCAAATAATAGTGAATGACAGCAGGAGGAAACTTGAATCTTCAAAAAGGAATACAGAGTTTGGGCAGTCATAAATATTAATTTTGATTTTTCTTCTTATTTTCTTTGTAACACATATTAGTTAACACAAAATTATGTTATCGTTTCATGAGGTTTATAATACATGTAGAAGTAATTCATGTGAAGGATAAAATTTGGCAATTGAAAGATTGTTACATTTTAAGGAGCGCAGATTAAGGGATTATCTGTTTAATGACTGTGAAAAGATATAAATAACTTTTAAAACATAATAAAAACAGAAATTATACAGAAACAAAGATCATGAAATATACTCAAATAATTGGGAATTTTTTTGAACAGTCAAATTCAAATATAACAAGATTAGTAACAAAGAGTACAGCAACCAGGGAGAGAGACAGAGAAAGAGAGAGAGAGAGACAGAGACAGAGACAGAGAGACAGAGACAGAGACTGAACAATACCAGTATAGGTACAAACTCATTCATCTCACTGATTATATGAAATGTCTGTAAGCTCCCCAAATTTAAAGCATGGATATTCAGAATGTATAAAACAATTTAACTATATGATATCTAAAAGATACACTTTTAATATAAAGAAATAGGATAAATTAAATGAATATAGAGTTTGGGTATCATTGTGATTAAGTAAATAGTATACTGTTCATTTCTCTAAACTTTTTAATTTTTAAACTGAACAAAATTAAAAGCATTAAGTGCAGTATCAAAGGATTCTAAAGAAGAGAAATCAAGATGATTAAGGAAGGGAGTCAAAACTTGTGCCCAAACTGGCGCATAGTGTGGGCAGCTAACACAGGTAAAACACAGGGAATAGAAAATAGTTTTTCTACTCAAGGTGTCAAAAATGTCAGTGTAGCTAAAATTCAGTAGGTTTGATGAAATATTAATAAATGTCCTGCCAACTTCTATTGTTTTTGTCAAAATGAAAAAATCTAATCTTAACAATTATATGAAAATGGAAATGACCAGGAAGATGTAAAATACCTTTGTTATTAAAAACAAGGGAGGAAGTCTTGGTTTTCTGGCTGGGTTTAGTTGATATGGGCCAGGTTTATGTTCTTGCCTATAATAACTAACCTACAGAGAAGATGTATTTGTAACATGATGCTTTTCTAGAGATAAGACACCAGCAACCAAAGTTAGTAATACTTGAAGTATTTTAAATGAGATACACCATGAAGTTGCTTCAGTTTACTAACTGGGGATCATTTCTACATTGCAATGGAAGAGAAGCAGACTCAGGCCTAGCCCAAATGTCTCTGTAGCAGACTGGGTACCTAGATAGGGAAAGGCAGCCAGAATCCACAGGACAAAGCAGCAAAGACCAGAAAACTTCACAGATGATGAATTTTGTATGTTCCCAAAGCCCTTCTCCTTAAATGTTCAGCTGGATAATGATCAGTGTAGTTAATTCAAAACCTGGGAAAAAGTTGCTGAAAGCAATAGAGGGAATCATTCCTTCAGTCAGACAGTTAGTGATACTGCTCTTCAGCCAGGTTGGGAACAATTCAGAATTCAGAGGACGTTAAGTCATTACTATCGTGCAAACAAACAAAGAAACAAACAAACAAAAAAATAGCTCTTCACTATCTACTTGCCCAAAAATGATACAAAGGAAGATTTCAAATAATTTTTGGAACTTTAGCAGTAAGTTAACTATACCCACAAACAAAGCTAAGTAGTAGCTAAGGGAATGAAAAAAAAATTATCCAGTACTTAACAAGGTAAGATTCATAATATCTGGTATCCAGTAAAGAATGATCAACAATGTAAGAAGAAGGAGAATAAAATGAAAAGAATAGCCAAAGTATTAGACGTCAGTGATAGTTAGTAGAAAAAACATTTCAAGCATTACTTCCAACTGTATTTCATATATTCAACAAGCTAGAGGAAAAAACTGAACATGTTAGATAGAAGCATGAAAAATATAAAAAAATCCAAATTAACTTTTGAAAGATGAATATGATAATATTTGCAATAAATAATATACAGTATAACATTAATGACAAACATGGCAAAGTAGCTGACTAGTAAATTTAAAGAACAAACTAGTCAAAATGGCAAATAAATGAGAAAATAGACTGACCAAAATGTGGATTATCAGTCAGCACCCAACAGTCTAATCTATTGGGGAACTGCAATCCTTGACTGAAAAAATGAAAAACAGAAAAGCTTATCTGAAGAAATATTGGCACAAGATATTCCAAAGTTCATGAAAATTATAGGAAATGCAAGATTTTGAAGGTCTAATGACTAAAAGTACAAAAATAGTAACAACAAAAGCACTATAATGACAAACTGTTAAACATAGTGTTCAAAAATAGTGAAAAACAAAAAAAGCTTAAACAGACAGAAAAAAATAATGTACACTGAGAAGTAAAGATAATGAGAACAGATATGACTATAAAATACTTCATATATCGAACCTAGAAAACAGTTCACACTCAGAGATCTGCAGTACAAAAAATTTGACAGGAAAAAAAAATTAAACAGTAGCAAAATGTTATTGAAAATATCCAGTGACATCAAAAATAGTAACTACATGCATAAAGATACATGTATTTTCTTTTTACTAAATCTCTCTTAGTTAGTTTTCCCCTTGCTTGCTGTGACAAAATACCCCACACCCAAAGTTACAGTTGGAAATGTTTGTTTAGCTCACAGTGTGTAGTAGTTTCAGTCCCTGATCGACTGGCTCTAAGGCAGGGTGGCAACGTAGAGGAAAAACCGTTCAGGGGCAGAAGATAGAGAAAACAAAGGGTACAAGCACAGCTCTTTCTATCTCTTATCTCTTATACAGACTACTTAGGGTGGGCAGCAATCACACCCTTAATTCTAGTGCCTTTGAACCTACATTTGCACCATGAATAATCAATCACTATGTGACACACACTAGATCCAGTCACTTCTGAAAAAGCCCCACTTACGACTGCATGAGATTTTGTGGGGGACATCTGGACAAAAGGCATAACGCTCCCTAATAATAACTGACTCTCTATAAAAATAATATGTGGTTGGGTTTTTAACTAACACGTGAAAGTCTGACGGTAACAAGCGAATGAGTCCTATACTATCAGTGAAATTTTATATCATTTTTGAAATAGTCTGTTTTAAGGGTATACATAATAAACTGCAAGACCTGTCAGAATAGAAAGTCAAATATAACCAACAAGCTAAGAGAAAAGACCAAAAGGAATCCTAAAAATAAATATTGAATAAAAGAAAAAAATGGAAATACAATGGGAAGGGGTTCATCATGTATGGTAAGCAGAATAGAAATAAAATATTGAGAGTATAAATTTAAACCTAATCATGTCAAGTGTCAAGTGAAATATAAAATCCAGGAGTCAGTCAACTTTTTCCTGTGAAAGGCTAGTTAGAACATTGGAGTATTGTAAGGTGTATGGCAACAGCTCAACACACATATCAGATAGATGACTGCATGAACACTGGGTAGATTTGGTCCTTGGGAGATATACTTTGCTAGCCATTAGTTTCTGACTCAGATTAGGTGTCAGATACTGTGAACTTGGATAAAAAAGCCAGACCCAAATTTTTGTTGTGTGTAAGAAATTCACTTTACAAACACAAATAGATTAAAAGTAATATAATAACAAAGGATAAAGTATGTCAATGTAAATCAAAAGAATTGAGGTAGTTAAATTTCATTTGTCCCTTTTGCTCTGTACCTCCAAATTAATTCTCAAATTTTAGTATGTGGTAACAAAATACTGGAAATTCTCTTAGTTGTCTTGGCTACTCTTGTGAAGGGAAGGATTTTCCATGGATAGTTTAAAGCATTCAAAGACCATTCTACAATAAGCATTATAAAGTGGTGGTGATCAACTAAAAGACACAACATATTGCTCTCAATGGCAAAGATATAAAATCAAACTAAGTGTCTATTAGAGGCTGCATGGGATATATAATTATTTTTTGATTTCTTCTATCATTTCCTTTCTCCTACATTTACTATGTTTGTTTTGTAATTGTGCTTTTAATTGTCTAAAAACTCGATTCCATGTTTTGAAATTCATTGCACAATTTAAAATTTTTAATTTTGTGTTGTATATAATTTATTGATTTTCTTTCTTCCTAACTAGTCTGTAATTGGAAAAGTACTGTAAATATCAGCTGCGTGTTTGTATGGTTGCTTTTATTTCGCTTCCAAATATTTTTTTTCTGGGATTTTTGTGAATTTTCTTTAAAATTGTATTATTCATTGTTAATTGGTTTTACTGTGCCACAGAATCTAAATGTAATGTACATCATTTAAAATTTAAAAATTTAAAAATTCAATGTATTCATTTTTATTTTTATTTATCTTTTATTTTTTGGTTTCTTTGAGACAAGGTCTCTCTATGTATTCCAGGATGTCCTTGAACTCACTTTGTAATCCTGGCTGGCCTTGAACTTGTAGCAACCCTCCTATGTCAGCCTCTAGAGCACTGTAATTATAGAGGTGCACCACCAGGCCCAGCCTAAAAATTCAATTTTTAAAGCTTAATAACATTTAACTTTTTCTCTGGATTCAGGAACAATTTTCTATAATTTTAAAAATTAAAAACAAAGTGTATTTTTCTAAAGGTAAAATTGAATATATTAATATCACATACCTAGTATATTTTACTACAACTGCAAATACACATGAATTTTTATGTACATATCTATAATGGAAAATAACTGTGTGATTTAAAATTTATAAAGGTAGGCATATGTGTGTTCATAACTATGACCACAATAATTGGGGGTGGTAATTATTCCCTTTTACATGTAATTTTAATGTTTCCCTGTTACCTGACATACATTTCATGATGATTACATTTTCATTTTTTCAGTATTCAAGAAATATTTACTGAATCTTACTATGAACCAGGATTGAGTAAGCCTTTGGAGTTAAAGAGTTGGTTAAAATAGGGAATAGTTCTGCTGTTACGAAACTTGTCATCTAGTAAGGAAAATAGAAACACACATACATATGTTGTATGTCATTTATCATTGTGCTTATATATGCATGATGTGTTTGTATATGTCAAGTATTTATTTAAACATTTATGAATGTATACATGAATACATGTATACGTTTTGATACACTATTTACTTATGAAATGCTAGTACTAGTCAGTGTACAATTAGTTGGAAAAACAAAAGGTGACATAAAGGAATAGAATATGTTGGATTTATTTAGATGGAAGAAAGACTTTGGAGAATAGGTGATATTTAAGTGCAATTTTGAATGATGAGAATGCAAACTTGGGAAAACCAATGACATGAACATTTCAGACAGAGGAATTGGTATACTAATAACCAAAGCTAGGATACACATTTTAATGCTATTCATTTGTCTGGGTGAGAGTTCGCATATGCTTGGAATACGTGGTAGCAGTGGGAATGGAGAAGATGGTTTAAATACGGGTTTTTAAGATATGTGTCTTAGCTACCATTCTCATTACTGAGCAAAAATACCCAACACCAAGAGCCAAAAGGGGAAAGCTTTGTTTAGCTCACAGTTTGGACAGGCTTTAGTCCATAATTGACTGGCTCCAAGGCAGGGTGGCATGACAGACGGGCAGGAGTTTGTGGCAGCAGAAGACAGCAAAAGCAACAAGCAATAGCCAAAGGAGGAAGCCAGCCTCCTTCTTTCCTTTTTATCTTATCCAGACTGCTGGAATTAGGGTGGTGCCAATCCAATGAGTGGACTGATCCAGCAATCACTGGCCCTCAATCCCTTCACTCTTAATCACAGCATTGCACTACTAATCAATCACAGACTCAACATTGTGAAAATGGCCATATTCAAAAAAACTGTTATACAGATTTAATGCAATCCCAATCAAAATTCCGTTAACATACCTTGCAGATCTAGAGAAAACACTCTTAAAATTCATCTGGAACGAAAAGAGACCTAGATGGCAAATGCAATTCTAGGCAACAAAAGCAAGGCAGGAAGCATTTCAATTCCTGACTTGAAACTATACTACAAAGCTACAGTGATAAAATCAGCGTGGTACTGGCAAAAAAAATAGACCTGAGGATAAATGAAATGGATTAGAAGATGCAAATACAACCGCAAAGACACTCAGCCACTTATGTTTGACAAAGGGACTAAACATGTTCACTGGAAGAAAGATAGTTTCTTTAATAAATGATGCTGGAAAAATTGGCTTTCCATATGCCAAAGAATGAAACTAGACCCATGTCTATCACCATGCACTAAACTAAAGTCAAAATGGATCAAAGATCTAAATATTAGAAGAGAAACACTAAATTTACTGGAAGGCAAGGTAGGCAAAAATCTTGAAGACATAGGGATAGGCGAAGAGTTCATGAACAAAATGCAAACTGCACAGGAAGTATTTTAAAGAATAAACAACTGGGATCTCATTTTATTAAAAAGATTTTGCACTTCAAAAGAAACCACCAATAAAGTGAAAAGAAAGCCCACAGAATGGGAAAGAATTCTAACCAATTGTCCCTCAGACAAAGAACTTATATCAAGAACATGTAAAGAATTGCAGACCCAATCCAAAAATGGGTATCTGAAATGAATATACACTTCTCAGATGAAGAAATACAAATGACAAATAAATACATGAAGAAGTGCTCAACATTGCTGGTCATTTG